>APFE031003484.1:84329-111752 GCA_000404065.3 Pinus taeda | reverse complement strand
TTTGCATTTTCTTTCCTTGGGGCATCAGTTACCGATAATAATTCTCTATTATGCCCTTTGAATTCCTTCAAAATAAATTTTCAAACCAAGCTTAAAAAAAAATTAAGAAAATCTACACACCGTTTTTCACTTTGTAGGAGCTTGATATTTTCTCTGATGTATCTCTGTACTTTCCAATCATCTAGTTCTGAATTTGTGATCTGTAGTAGCCCTTTGTGTCCTCTTTCCAATGCCACAATTCTGACCCAAATTGGTTTCTCCAAGGAAGAGTTATGCGAAATCTCCCACAGTGACTTGATTATTGACTAGTTCAGTAGAGCGAACTTGTACGACGTGCCACGAGTCACTGTTTTGACCTTTGGATCTGAACAATGCATACAAGAAACTAAAGTCCATCCTCTTTCTGCATCTTCTTATGAAATTTCAATCCGATCCCTAGAGAGAAAGTTATGACGATTTTCCCCAGGTCACCTGTTCGGAATGTAATTCAGGAGTCTGCAAAAAGACCAACTTCCTCAGATCATATCTCCGAAAATATCGCGTGAAACACTCTCAAAATTTGGACCCAAGGTTCAACGCGATTTCTTCTCAAATGGGTTTTTTTTGCAACTTCTGAAACGTCACAGAAAAAAAGTTATAGCGAAAATGTCTCGATGACCTGTTTGGAGCAGCGAAACCCTAGAATCCAAAGCTCTGATACCAAATGTTATGAAACCAGCTCAAAAAAGATATAGAAACAAGTGCAGGAAAGCAGTTCCAACACTGCGGTCTCGAAACAACTCGTACATGATATCCAGCAGGAAACTGCTCAGTGCGCTTCCAACCTTGTAGCAGTTCGAGCAGAGTTGGAGGGACTCTATGTGAAGATCTCCGTGCTGACAGAGTGACTTGAGGGCGAGTCACGATGTTTGTGTTGGGGGCTTGTTGGGCATGGAATCCCCCCCAAGGCATGTTTTGGGGCTTAAAGCCCAAGTTTTGACCAAGTCCTTTGTAAAAGTTCCGCGAATTGTGGGCGCAGAGCACGAAGTCATAATAGAGTCATAGGGTTGTCCACCCTTGTTTTTGTAATGTA
The DNA here is from genome assembly GCA_000404065.3 of Pinus taeda. Taxonomy (NCBI): domain Eukaryota; kingdom Viridiplantae; phylum Streptophyta; class Pinopsida; order Pinales; family Pinaceae; genus Pinus; species Pinus taeda. The sequence goes on along the minus strand of APFE031003484.1, from coordinate 110,680 downwards.
ATGATGACCTGATAGACCTACCCATGGTCTGCAGACCATGAGATTGTATAAATAGAGCGAGGCTCTAAGTGTAGAAGATAGAGAATAGTAAAAAAATAGAAGCATGATGAATCTAAGAGATTGAGTCGAAGCGTAAAGTGTGTCTTCGGGTTGTAGAGTAGGAGAAGGCTCTACAACTAAGTGTGCAGAGGCCTAGTAGTCTGCATCTGAGTGCACAGGGCAGGTCGAGTATGTAATTGGTTGGAGGAATTAATAAAGAGAAGTTTACCATATTTCTATATATCTTTTCCTATTTAATGTATTATTGGGTATAAATTGCAAGCATACTGTTTATTTGTTGTGCAACCTTATATGTGTATGCTGTATAATTAAATATAACACAAGGCTTCTATTTACGCGAAGATAAGTAATTGGTGGAGGAAGAGAGGTAAGATCTCACGTGTAACTTAGGGAAATAGTGCAGAGCACTACTTTAGCAGCACAGAAACCCCACAACCCCTCCTGAGGGCTGCGCGAAGGCAAGTATATTAGGGCACGAAGGCCAGGGAAGTGCATGAAGCAACCTGATTGCAGGGACAAATAGTTGGACCGAATCAAACCCTTAGACATCTCAAGGGCATGGAAACCTGGTTCTAGCACCCCCCCATACTACCTGGGGTGAGACCTCAGTTCGTGCTCCGCGGAATGTTGCCGAAAGGTCCAGTAGTACAGGGATTTGTTTGGCTAATTAACTCTGAACCTAGGTTAGGCCCCAACAAGCCAACACCCACAGGAGCCCAGGATTCTCCACTGGGGGCAACTACTGTGGAGAGGAGGAGGAGGGGGAGTCAGACGGTTGTTCCGACCCGAATTTTTCGCACACTGGGATCAGATGCCCCTCTACATTGACGATTATCCTGATAGAGGGATGAATTATCAAGGTGATCTTGACCTACCACTTCCACCCAGGCGAGCATGGGGACTAGACGGTAAGTGTTAATTTTCTATTTTTATCCTGCATTTCATATTTTTATCACGTGCATATGGTACTTAGTGTAAAATATGTGGTATGCAGAAATAGCACCATAAAATCGGCAGGATATGCAGCATGAGCCCCTGTGCCAGGGGCTGCAGATTAAGGAACACCATTGTCACATTAGGGTCCAGAGGATAGTATGCTACTCATTGATCTACACTGTAGGTGTGAGGTACTCTTGACTGCATTTTTTGAGCGTAGATGGCATGATTTAGACGATTAATACATAGATGAGTGTACACGAATTCCCTCAGAGTGCAAGGGATCATGCGGTGCATAGTGATGGTTGGTTAGGAAGTACATGATCCACGTGCAGGTGGAGAAAATCCTTTCGTGCGGGTTCTATCGGATAGTGACTAGATATGGGGACATGTGGGTCCCTTTGGTTTTGATTTTTTAACATGCTATGGGCATGTTAGATGTATTTAGAGCTATGGGCTCCAAACAGTTATATGTTTTTATGCGATACATAATATGATTATGCATTTTTATATGACGATGATGGTTCGACATGTGTTTTGTTTATGGTTGTCTTCTGTGATATACATGTGATAAATGCCAATCTAGAATGTTATTTGCAATGGTATCTACATAGTTATTTTGGGCTCTAGGAACATGACAAAAATTGATGGTTTCAAATTCATGTACCAACAACTTAACTCATAGATATTTTCTAAATCAGACTTGGTTATGCACATGATACACACCATTCAATTGCATGACAAGTATCAAGGAATCTAAACGAACATGAATATGAAGGATGCGATGAGCGAGGGATTCAACAAACAAACCTATCACTGCATCATATTTGGCTTGGTTATTGGTGGTAGATCCAATGCACGCGTTGTTCGAAAGGACTAATGTATGTAAGGGGGTAAAAATGGCCTATGTTGTCGAGGCTAGATTCCTGGAGAAGTGACTCGCACCATTGGCATAACCGATACATGGTGTAGAGTGCATTGGGTGAATTATGAAGGACATGGACTTCAAAATCCTCCAAAAGATATGCCCCCTTGCCTAAGTGCAAGGGTGATTAGGGGTAGACGTGGCTTCCATGATGTCTCCATCAAAATGGGAGATGGGCAGACGAGAGGAAGACTAACTACACGATGTGGTAGAGGTACCTAGTGCATCATGCTAAGAAAAGAGGTTCACATACACATCATGTTGAATGGTAGATGATGAGCTAGTAGATGGAAGATCTACCGATGTTCAGACCTGGGATTCTGTCGAAAGAGGTTTGATAGAAGTGCACACAGAAACCTCAGAAAGGTTTTCCTGTGAGGAGCTCAAGGATGACGACATGTAAAGGATATGGTCCGTGGAGTTAATTATCTCGACATCGGGGGGAGGGATCACGATGGTGGGACCAGAGTTCCCCTGTTTTGATTTACTAGTGGTACCAGAATCCACGGGTAGGGGAGTAGGTGATCCACTACGAGTGGTCTCATATTCGCGAAGCACCTCCAGGCAATCGTAAAATTTGTTGAGACGAGAGAAACAATGGGAATAGTGACCATGATGATCGCACAAGGCACAAGGGTCATTTGTGCGTAACGTTCTGAGTTTCATTGCTGGATCCAGTAAGGTAACTTAGATCTCTGGGATATTTGACTCAGGGAACATTTCATGAACCAAAGTTTTGAGATAAGAAATTTTAGGACAATTATTGGTGGCGTTCCAACAACTTTATACAAAGCCAATGAAGGTGACAATGTTGTGACTTTAGGGGATGGATGAGCTTAGGGAGCCTTATACTTAGGTTCTTTCCTCTTGGCTTTCCCCCTTGTCCGGATTCTTTCGCAACATGAGTGGGTTCCTTTTGAGGTTGTGGTGGAATTGGAGCAACGACAGGGGTCGTTCGAACCAGTTGAACTGGGGTCAAAGCATGATATGGTCTTAGCTGACTAGGCGGGGTGCTTGCAGGGGGATTAGTGTACCATAATGGTATCCCCAAATTCATATTAGGGAGGATTAGTGAAGCCATGATAGGGATATAGAAGATTCCTAGAGGAGGAAACAAGAAAGGTATCTGGCCTGTAGGGTAATGTCCTGGTGGAACAACTCCTGGATGGTTGAGATTTGGAGGAATAGTTCTTGGTGGGAACATAGGAGAGGCACCCACAAATGGAGAGGGTCTTGTGTGGGTGGATCTAGATGGTTCAGCCGAGGTGGGAACAATAGGGTGCTGATGAGCTAGCTGTTGTTCGGATGTACTAGATTGCTTGGAATCAACCCATGACACTTGTAACATACAAAGACTCAAAGAGCTAGGCTCAGAGATAAGAGGGGGAGGACTGGGGAAAGAGCCTAATAATTAGGAATCTTTGTAGACTCCGGGTGAGACACTGGTGAGAGGGGTAGAAGACTTCTTATCAAACTTCAACGAGATAATGGACTCAGGGGAGGTCAAGGATGACAACTCATAGTATGTCAACTGTAGGTTTTAACCCTGTACATAAATTACCTGCATACAAATTCTAAATCAAAGAAAAATAAAAAATGCGAGAGCATAACACATAAAACACATATACATAGAGATTTCCCACTGGATCCCAAAACCGGGACTACCAGCTTGATTTTTCATTATGTTTCTTTCAATGTTACAATACATATTTATACATGCCGAAGCATCCCATACCATGGACTGAAAAAACCATCACGTCCAAAACCATGGACCGAAAACCATAGGTAGGTTCGCCCAACCTAATATAGGGTCCAAATTTTTTTTTCCCAGGGCACTGCCTTGGACCCCGTAGAGGGGGGCTACCCGCCCCCCTCAAACCCCCAAGACAGGGGGGGTTACTGCCCCCCCTGGGACCCCCCTGTTGCGCAATCGACGCAACGAAGGGGGGGCTCCGCCCCCCCTCTAACCCCCCGGTTCACTACGTAGGTTAGTCATGGAAAGAATATAACACAACCCAACATCAACTAATTGATGGTGATGATCTTCCTTTCATGGGGGAAGCACATCTTGTGAAAAACTGTAGATGTGACAACTAACATGGCATATGTGTAACTACAACCCAATATAATGTTGTAATCTAAAGGGGGCATCAATAAATTCAATGTCTACATGGACAATATTTCTCGCAAGAGTCACTGGACAATTGCGATACATCCTGAGAGGTTGGGAGGAGTGACCATCCGAAGCACACAAAGTGCTGGTGGATGGGGACAGTCCAGGTGACTTAAGTTGTTTCCAACGGTAGTGGACATCACACAGGTGGATGCACCTTTGTCAATAATGCTTCAGGATATGGTGGCATTACGGACTTAGACTGGTATCTGGAAAGCAACGGATGAAGGTAATGGGGGATTTTCTGATGTATCAGTTGGGAAGACAATCAAACGATCATCGAAATGATATATTGCACCCAAAGAAGTTAGTAGAGATTTTTTTTGAGATGGGCACGACTGGAGTACCTCCAGCATTGACATGGTAGCAAGTGATTGTGCCAAGTCATCTACTATACTGTATGTATGGGAAGCTTGGATAGAATTTGCATTATGGTGCAATGGTCCCTTGTGGATCTTAGGAATTGACTCAACTTTAGGTTGAGGGATTTATAGTGGACCATTTGGTGTCATAATATGCACAGTAGTGTTGGGCGTGGAGCCCAATTATCTTCTCTATTCAGAGGTATCGCCACATTGGACCCCAGTTCGTAATGTGGCTGCAATGCCGCTCGTAAAATGTATGCTGCCAGGGGGTCCACGAGGGGGGGGGCAACGACAATTATTTAGAGCCCCCCCTGGTAGGGGATTGGGGGAAACACCCCCGAAGCTAAAAATAGATGTAAAATTTCCTTGTAAAATGTTGTAATTTCGTAGTCAATCTGGGTCGTTCATTAGGCGGAGATCTGATAGTATAAGTTATGTTTAATTTAGGGTTTTTTTTCCCTAGAAGGCAACCCCTCACTATATATGAAGGAATTATATTGCGTCTATGTAGATCTATATTTTGAGCGAGAAAGAGAGAGGAGATTGTGTGAAAGCGAAGAGGGAATTACAACAGATCTTCTGTAGGTTGTATCTCTTCATTTTGTTTGATAATATAAAAGGAAGGATTGGCTATTTCTCTGTGGACGTAGCCCAAATTGGGTCAACCACATATATCTGTCTCTCTTGTTTTATGTGTTTTATGAGTTTTCTGCGTTTATATTTTCTGCAATATTTTATGTGTTCCATTTCTCTGTAATATATAATTTTCTAATAACTGGTATTAGTGTCGAAGATCTATTTGGATGATAAACTCACAGGAGATAAGGGTTCATAGTTCGAGTAGGAGAAATGGCAGAAGACGGTAGGTTTAGGGTCGAAAAATTTAACGGCCAAAACTACCAGCTGTGGAAGACGCAGATGGAAGATTATATGTATTAGAAAGATATGTACCTACCATTGAGTGGAAAGATAAAGAAGCCGATGAGTATGATAGACACATAATGGGATATTCTTGACAGAAAGGCCCTTGGAACAATACGGTTGTGCCTAGAAGCATTGGTAGCCTTTAATATTTCAAAGGAAATGACAACAAAGGGTTTAATGTGAGCATTGACCAAACTACATGAAAAACCTTCGGCCTGAAATAATGTATTTCTTATGAAGCGTTTATTTGATATGAAGATGTGAGAAGGTGGATCTGTTGTTGATCATTTAAATGAATTTAATACAGTTACCAGTTAGTTAAGTTCTGTAGGGGTAGCTTTTGATGATGAAGCTAGGGATCTGTTATTTCTATGCTCATTGTCAGAAAGTTGGAATGGTTTAGTTATGGCCATTAGTAACTTTTCTCTAGATCTAGTACTTTAAAGTTTGATGATGTCATCGGTGCAATCCTTAGCGAGGAAATGTGATGGAAAAGCTCTGGTGAGACATCAGGTAATGCTTTGACTGCAGAGACTAGGGGAAGAAAAATTGAAAGAGGAAAGAGCCCAAGACGTCGCAGTAAGTCAAGGAAAGTCAGATCCAAGTCCAGATCGGGGATAGTGTGCTAGAAATGTGGGAAGAAGGGACACCTGAAGAAAGACTGCAAGTCTCGGAAGGGAAAAGAAGGAGGCACGCAACAAGAAAAAAATCATGAAGCAAATGTGACAGGTGATGTGTTGCAAGATGCTTTGATTCTTTCATTAGAAAATATTATTGATGCCTGGGTGGTAGATTTAGGGGCCTCCTTCCATGACACACCTGATAGGAAACATTTTCATGATTATGTTCAAGGAGATTTTGGACAAGTTCGATTAGGTGATGATAAACCCTGTAAAATCATTGGAATGGGTATAGTTTTCATAAAAGAACATAATGAAAATCAATGGTTATTGAAAGAGGTAAGGCATGTTCTAGATCCGAAGAAAAATATGATTTCAATAGGGCAGTTGGGAGTTGAAGGTTGTGTAACTACTTTTACAGATAAAACTTGGAAGGTCACTAAAGGAGCCCTGGTAATAGAAAAAGGAGAAAAGGTTGGTACATTGTATTTATGCAATGGTATTTTTAATTCTGTTAATACTTTAACCTCTACAAGAGAAGATACGACATTGTGGCATCATAGGCTTGGGCACATGAGTGAGAAGGGGATACAGATTCTTCATTAAAGAAATTTGTTCCCGGGATTGAAGTATGCTGATTTAAAATTATGTGAGAATTGTGTTTATGGAAAACGAAAGAGAGTCATATTCCTTGGAGTTGGGAAAGAAAAGAAGAGTGAAAAATTAGAGCTTGTGCATACAGATGTATGGGGACCTACTCAGGTATCATCTCTCAGTGGATCTCGTTATTATGTTACTTTTATTGATGATGCAACTAGAAAAATCTAGATTTATTGTATTTGAAATAAATCTAATGTATTTGATACTTTCAAGAAATGGAAAGATTTGGTTGAAAGTGAGACAGGAAAAAGGTTGAAGTGTCTTAGATCAGACAATGGAGTTGAATATTGCAGCAAAGAGTTTGATAGGTACTATTCAAAGAATGGAATTTGCAGAGAGAAGACAGTTCCAGGAACACCAAAAGAAAATGGTGTGTCAAAAAGGATGAACAGGACAATCGTGGAGCATGCAAGGTGCATGAGATTGCATGTAGGATCTCCTTTACAATTTTGGGTAGATGCTGTAGATACTGCTGTGTATCTAATAAACAGAGGGCCTTCAAGTTCCTTAGATGGTGGTATTCTAGAGGAGGCATGGATACATAGAAAGGTAAACTACTCATTTTTTAAAGACTTTTGGTTGTGAAGCCTTTGTCCAAATTAATAAAGAAAACATAACAAAGCTTGAAGGAAAATCAAAGAAATGTACCTTTTTTGGATATGGTGTTAATGATTTTGGTTATTTCTTTTATGATTATGAAAAACACAAAATAATGAGGAGCGAAGATGTCATATTCAATGAAAAGGTTTTGTATAAGGATCAGATGCAGGAAAAGAAACAAGAAAAAGAAAATAAAGAATACATAGTGCTTGATGAGACCACAGGAAAAGTGAAGGTGCCCGAAAATCATAATGATCCACAGGCAAAACAACAACAAAAACAAACACCTCAAACACCTGAAAGTGGTGTTAGAAGATCTACCAGGGTAAGTAGATCCCCTGAAGGATACTTTCCTTCATTATATTATGCATTGTTGACTGATTCTGGTGAAGCAGAATGTTATGAAGAAGCAATGTAGGTAGAAAGCAGGAAGAAGTGGGAGCAAGCAATGAAAGGAGAGATGGACTCCTTAGCACATAACCGGACTTGGGACTTAGTCACGTTTCCTGCAGGTAAAACAACATTGCAGAATAAATGGGTTTACAGGTTGAAGGAAGAAGATGGAGGTAGAAAAAGGTATAAAACTAGACTTGTGGTGAAGGGGTTTGCATAGAAAAAGGGTATATAATTTGATGAGATATTTTCTCTTGTTTTTAAAATGAATTCAAACAAAACTATTTTAACTCTAGTAGCAGCTGAAGATTTTCATCTTGATCAGTTAGATGTAAAGACAACCTTTCTCCATGGGGATTTGGAGGAAGAGATATATATGCAGCAGCCACAAGGACATGAGGTAAAAGGGTAGGAGAAACTAGTGTGCAAGTTGAAGAAGAGCTTGTATGGCTTAAAATAGGCTCCAAGGTAGTGGTATCTAAATTTGATAGGTTTATGTTTGAACAAGGTTATACTAGATGTCATGCTTGTTGCAGGTTCTAACATGCAGGAAATAAATGTGCTCAAAAGAAAATTAGCAAACTCATTTAAAATGAAGGATTTGGGTGCTGCAAAGCAAATCCTTGGTATGAGAATAACAAGAGACAGGAAGAATAAAAAATTAACATTGTCTCAGAGTGAGTACATAGAAAAGGTGTTGAAAAGATTTAATATGTAGAATGCAAATCCAGTTAGTATACCTTTGGCTAGATGTTTCAAACTAAGTAAGGAGGTGTCTCTCAAGACTTATGAAGAAATGGATTACATGTCTAAAGTTCCATATGCATCAATAGTTGGAAGCTTAATGTATGCAATGGTCTGCACAAGGTCTGATATTGCACATGTAGTGGGAGTTGTAAGCAGGTACATGAAAAATCCAGGAAAAGAACATTGGATGGCAGTGAAGTGGATTCTCAAGTATTTGAGAGGTAACACAAATCAAGCATTATACTTTGGTGGTTCAAACATTTCTCTACAGGGATATGTTGATGCAGATATGGCGGGTGATAGAGATAACAGGAGGAACACAACAATGTATGTGTTTACTGTAGGTGGAACAACTATTAGTTGGGTTTAAAAACTGCAAAGTTTTGTTGCACTCTCAACAACAGAAGTAGAGTATGTTGCTGCTACAGAGGCTAGTAAAGAAATTATTTGGTTACACAGGTTTCTAGATGAATTGGGTAAGAAGCAGGAGTTGGATAGGTTAAATAGTGACATCCAGAGTGCCATACATATTTCAAAGAACTATGCATTTCATTCCAAGACTAAACATATACAGCTCAAGTACCATTTCATACGGTCAGTGTTGGAAGATGGAAAATCGAAGCTGGAAAAGATACACACTAGCCAGAATCCTACAGATATGTTAACAAAAGTTGTAACTAAGGAGAAACTGATATTATTCTCACTTTCGATCGGTCTTCAAGTATGATGAAGAAGATGAGAAACAACTAGGTCCAAAGTGGAATCGTTGAACAAATGAAGCAATGGTGGAGTTTCTATAATCAATCTCCAAGTGGGAGATTGTTGGTGTGGAGCCTGATTATCTTCTTTATTTAGAGGCATCACTGCATTGGACTCCAGTTTGTAATGTGGTAGAAACGCCACCCATAAAATGTGCGCCACCAAAGGGATCTAGGGGGGGGGCGACAACGATTATTTGGAGCCCCCCTCTGGCAAGGGATCGGGGGCAACACCCCCGAAGCTAAAAATAAATGTAAAATTTCCTTGTAAAATGTTGTAATTTCGTAGTCAATCTAGACTGTTGATTAGGCAAAAATATGATGGTAGAAGTTATGTTTAATTTAGGGTTTTTTTGCAATTTTTTATGTGTTCCATTTCTCTGTAGTATATAATTTTCTAACAAGTAGATGCTTTGGTTTTGGAATCAGTGGCATACGAAGTTGATGGCTTGTCATATTGATGCGACTGAGTTTTCTAATTGACATCGGAGGTATTGACCTCATCAGAATTCATCATGAGGATCTAGTAATCACTAGGACCAAAAGGTTGGGGGGTATGGGCTGCTTGACCTGGCTGAGGTTGAGTAACAAAAAATCCTTGCTGGGGCAAAGGATTTGTAAGCACTGTTGGTTGAGATGGCACAATATTCTGAGGAAATTTCTGGATGGGCAGTTGACCTCTAGAAGTTGCTTGAGCTTCCCACATTTGGCACCTCTGGGGTAAGAGAGGACACTCACATGTATAATGGCCATGTACACCACAACATGCACAAGGCTTGTTCACATGAATAACCTTGTTTTGCTTGGGATGACTACCCTGTTGCTGGTTGTTGGTGTTAGGTTGGTTCCCCCGGGGTTCACTAGGTTGATTACCTTTATTACCCTAGTTACCCTTCCTCTTATTCTTTTTCTTCAAATTTTGGGGATTGGCCGCACTCTACTGTGCAAACACTTGACCCTGAGGGGGTGGTGGATGCTAGGGCTAAGGATGCATGGGAGGTTTTGATGCTAATGCTTGAGGGGATGGAGCACTCAGATGTGCATAGGGATAAGATGGTGGATGGGCAACGATTTGGTAGATAGGTTGAGAATTGGCTGGCCCTGAAAACATGTTGCTAGTAGGAGGGGCATAAGTGTTGGAGGAACTGGTTCCCCCTTGTGGATAGCCATAACTTTGTTGAGTATATGGCGAAGGATGTGAAATGGATCCAACGATACCATCGGTGGTGTGATATGCCCTTGGTGAATTGGCACCTCCAAGATGGGGGAGATCTGGAATGGTGTTATAGACATAATCGGATTAGGCATAAATCAAGTCATATCTTAGAGCAGTTTGGAGAGCTTCTTCCTTTGTATCAGGAAAATGAGGTGTGACATCTTTCGAAATGGGCAATAAAAAGATCCTAATAAACCAATCGAGGTAGAAACGATCTTCGAAGGGTGGGGCATGGCATCTTCTCCTCCTTCTACGCCATTCCTGAACATGATCAGAAAGACGAGTGGAAAAGGACTAATAGAATGTGGTCAAGGGATTCATACCAGTGCCGTATCATCGTGAAAATGGAATGAGAGGCGGCGGGATGGTGCACATACCACTTTTTAGTATCTCCAGTGAACATACATTGGAACAACTAAAGATGAATGGAATCATCGGTGATGGAATTGGATGAACACCACATATGGAAGGAGTGGACGTGATTAGTGGGGTCCTCTCCAGGATTACCCTCAAACTTTGGAATGTCGGAGGGAAGCTTAGTCAGCATAACTGGCCAACTAGCATCGTGGTGTATAGGGTCATTTATCAACTCATTAAAATCTGGGACCATGAAAGGTAGCAGAGGAGCTGTCGGAACGATTCTACTAGATTTGACTACCGAGGTAGAACCAGAGCCAACACCAGGTTTGGTTCTTGTACCAGTAGTGGGTCTAGACACGATGACGGTATGCGGTGAAGGAGGCTTAGAATCAGATGACAAATTAGATTAACTAGAAGAGGAGTCGGTATGGGGATTTGGGGGACTATGAACTCGAACCCTGCAGGGAGGAGTAATATGCCCAAGTGGAAATTGGGGATGAAGGCCTAAGAGTCTCCACGGAAAACACTTTGGTGGCGCAATGGCGGTAACACGCAAGTGACATGGAGATGGTGAAGGGAGATCAACCAAATTTTTTTGTCTCTAACTGGGGAGATAAATTAACTAAGTTAAGTCTTGGCTTAGCGGTGTAAACCAAGCACCCTTCGCTTAAGATGTGCTTGTGTGTTTATTAATTAAGCCCAAATAGTGTCTGAAAAAAGAAAAAAGATTGCTGAAATCAACTGAAATTAAAAACAGAAAATGAACAACAAATCAATTAAATAAATGCCACCCAAACTAGGTTTGCAAACACTGTGCTATTTGGTGGAAAAATCAACTGAAAACACACTAAAAAGGCCAAGAGATCTAAACGTCAGTGTGACTGGGATCAAATGACACTATGCTGCTAGAAAGTGGTGCAACAACAACAAAAAACCAGAGGGGAAAATCACTACAAAACGATAGGGAGCTGGGTGTGAAACTTAGGGAAAACGGTGCTACCCTTAGGTGAATGACCAAACATGGTTTAAAATGAAACTTTGGATGGAAACAAACTATCTTTTAAGATCTGAAATAGGAAGGTATAGATATAGAAAATATGGCTGAAAGCACTGCAGAAACTCAGACTTCTTACTCAGTGAAACTCCTCCTATAAAGGTGGAATCATACTAGAAGCCCTAAAGAGGCTAAATTCCACTTCAACGAGAAAAAAAGAGTATATCAAGGCCTAAGCAGGGTGAGACAATGGTCAACGAATCCAACAGACATCTCGAGACATCTCTCGAGAAAACCTTGAAACAAATATGAAAAAAAAATCCTAAAAACCCTAAAAATCACATATACTGACCTGATTCCTAGGAGATTGAACTGTTTTGGGCCAGAAGGTGTGTTTTGGACCTCCAGATCACACTTTTGGGGTAGAAAAGTGTAATTTATGCTCCTTGATTTTGGTCAGCAAGTCTTGGAAAAATTTGTCGTCTCTGACGAGGCTGGTTCCTATGACCTACGGAAAAAACCAGAGAACTTATGTAAGTTAGAATTTTCACTGATCTAGGATTAGAATGCTAGTAAACAACATTAAGATATTGAAAAAAGAAGAAACCCCAAGCTGAAAACTGAAGGTCACCCATGTTTTTAGATCAGAGGTAAATCCGCAGTGGAGTCGACAATTTGTTATAGTGTTTTCTTCTCATATGTGTACGAAACAAAATAACCTAAGACTGTGGATGACAAACAATCTTAACAAAATAAATGGCTGCTACAAAACATTGTAAATATGTTACAAATTATAGAAACAAAACCCGCCAAAGCCCTGATCTATGCCACGATCATAGTTAAACAACAAAATGAAATAATAATAAATGTGGATATCTCCAATAATCCAATGGAAACCAGATATATAAAGAATACATTTTATTAAACAACACCTGTGAAGGGAACAAATAAATGTTACTAGTCCCCCTCTATGGGATGGGTTCTTGGCTATCCTCAAATGTCTTCAGCTTTTCAATAGAGTTTCTCTCCTTTATAATGTGTAAAATCCAACAAATGAAATGTTTGAGCTCAGTGAGAACTCAAATGGAAAAGAAAAATGGTGTGCGACAATGATAATAATAAGAGTTACAATAGTGAGTGTAACAATGAAAATGATTAAAAGTGAATAATGAATGGAAAACCCTTCTATTTATAACAAAATATTAGGTTATCCTCGAATAATGAGTAATAATAAAATATTATTAACCACATTCTAGAAATAACCACTTGAAATATTTTATTATATTTGGTTAAGAGGGAAAAAATATTTAAACTTTTATTTAGAAATAATAAATAAATAAATGATTTATTTATCATCTCTAGAAATATGGTTAAGGAATAATATTCAAATAATGATTTATTTAATTATTCCTAAGATGTTTAGTCAAACTTGACAAGGAATAATAATTAATTAGCGATTAATTAATTATTCCTTGAGAAAAATAAGAGAATTAATAATTTATCTGTCTATTTGTCATAACTGGGTGAAATATGACAAAGAATATTAATTAAACAATGGTTTAATTAATTATTCCTAGAAGATAATTAAATAAATAGTGATTTATTTAATTATTCTTCATTAGTCTAATTATAAATTGCTCAACAAATGTGGTTTATTAAGTAATTTCTCACAGTGAGCAATTTTACTATGGTAAAATTGGCCCTACATGGTATACTTCGATCCATCTAATAAATTATGGCTAGATGATCAATTATTTGTGATAACAAATAAGTCAAGTCAAACATTGTTACCCATCATAAACAAGAAACTGCTGCCACTACAAACCTTGATTAACCATATGTCAAAATATATTTTCTACTGTTTAGAGTCTTACTTGCGTATGTACATGCTTCTCCTTAAGGGAACTTGTGTACAGATCTCAAAGTGTTTATCAACTGAGTCTAAATTACTGTTGCACTAAATCAATCACTGAATCACATACTAAACCCATCACATATCACTAAACCAGATACAGATAATCACACAGTAGCATCATCTCTAGTCAACATATCATTCCATAAACAAATTTACCCAACCAGAACTGTCAAACACAGATTATCATGAGAGAGACATCATTGAAATATAGCAAAAAACATAACAAAATTGATAAGACATCAATAAAAGCTCATACTGCAAAACCCTAACAGATATACACGACCCTTATACATCACTTCCACGTATGTACACACTTCTCATTCACCATACCTACGTAGATATCTCAAAAGACTAAACCCTTAATTTGAATCACTTCATTACTGAAACAATCATTGAAACAAATACATACCCCATCACAGATCACTAAACTACATACAGATCATCATATTTAGTTAACATATCATTCCATAGGTCGTTCAACCCAACTAGAATTGTCACACATAGATTATCATGAAAGAGACATCATGAAAGACAACAACAAACATAATAGAACAAATCAACCATTATCATCAACTCATAGTGAAAAACCCTAACAGATATACACGACCCTTATAAATATATTTCACGTACGCATGTGCCTTTTATACTTGACACCCGCATACATATTTTTCCATACTGTAGAATAATACACAACTACCCAGAAGAAGATTCATGTATGTACGAGACCTTTTTACAGTAAGCCTGCATACCAATATGTAATTAATGAGTCAAACCTTTGCTGTGCACCAAAACACCTATCAAACCCAAATCTCGACATACACTGTAATAGATACACATCATAACATCATCATCACAGATATATCAACCCATAAGCAAATTTTTCAATGTGTAGACATTTCAGAACTATTAGATCTGATCCATCATCTTATTCCCCGGTGCTCACTTATTTCAGATCAAACCATTCATTAATAAACCATTACATGCACACATAACACTTTGATCTCCATCTCCTTATATAGCTTATGCCTTAGACAATACCTTAGGAAAATTCCATTATGCCGGTGGTATTCTTTGACGGGATCAAATATCCATTTTTGCGCTCATTACTATGGGCCAATACCATAGTAAAGACCCTTGTTACTGAGAATACTATGGTGCGGAAACTATACGTGACTTTGCTTCACCATACTTGTGTATGTACACAACCTTTGTTCACAGAAGCCACATATACTTCTTAAAACATTACCTTTATCCTTCCTTTGACTTTGAATTGATATTCCTTTGTCCAATCTCTTTGTCACATCTGTACTAGCCTGTATACTCATTCTGCTACCATCATGTTGACATATTTATCAAGTAGGTTTCCATTAAGGACAATACATTAGTCATAACGCCAACAACTAAATCTTAATGAAAATGTTAGTCATCTATTACATGAATAATATATTATTTTATAAATATATGAATTTACGAGAGTTTTTATTGTAGGGATATTACAACTACCCATTAAAATTTATGCAAGTCCTTGTCCCTTGGTAGGAAATTAATTTTTCCACTTCATATATCAATTTGCTATTTTTTTGGAAGCATAAATTTCACTTGAATGACATGGACCATGTTACCCTCAACACTTTTTTATTATTATCATTTAAAATATAAAGTGAGTATTCATCATTCATTTCTTAGTCTCACTTGATGACTAATTAATGGGAAATAATATTTTAAAGGTATTTTATTCTTTAAGAAAATTATTATTATATTTTATATAATTTTTTCCATGCAATAATGTAATATCCCTGAATGGCTTGTAAATATTTTATTTACTCTCTTGTGAATTTACTTTTATAGATAGTGGGTCTGTTGAGGCCAAGTATGAATATGCGATGTGAATAAATGTTTTATTCCTTTCTTAATTTTATATTAATAAAATGTTGCACTAGCCCAAATATGAAATTATAGTGGGAGAAATATGCTAAGAAGAAATTTCACACTCATAATGTTAAGGAAAGCCAAAAAAGGGTAGATGGGCAGAGGCAATTGCCTATCCAGATTCTTTCCTCCCAAAGATAGACTATCTCAATTTTGGAAGAGATTGGACAAGAGGGTGAGAGGGGAAAAGATTGAGGTAAACTTGTCAACTTGGCACCTGGTAGGAGGGGGGCCAAGTAATTGAGTAGCTGTGGTGCTACTTAAGGACATGACACTGTATTGAGGAGGGAAACACACTTCCAGGACAAATTCTATTGGACCTAGAGAGGTCTCTATTGAAAAGATGTTCTAAGAGTGAAATTGGCTTGGGGGGATGTGTGGTGTATGTACCAGTTCTCTTTGGTCAGATGGAGCACTTTTCTATCCATTAGGTTTTTTGGTAGGCCAAGTGATTTGTTTAGATAAGTGAATCAAGTTTCAATATGTGTTTCCAGAACTTTCCTGGTTTTTATCTTTTTTTCATGTTCTATGGCTATACTAAGAATTACTGTTTGACAAATTGTTTAGTATGAAATAAATATATAATAATAATAATAATAATAATAATAATAATATTGTAAAGTGTTATGGGGTTAGGTTAGTTACCCAAATCAAGACCGACTGAGAGTCCTGACGAGAGGGTAAAATTCCTTACCCTATTTAATAAGTTTGAAGAATATACATATCATGGGTTGGGTCTGCAAATTTCTACATACTAAACTTAAATCAAATGTAGATGTATGGATATACTTAAATATTTTGAAAGTATAAACAAGAAACTCAAAATGTAAAATATTGCACTGAGCAGTTCATGAAATTGAGAGTAGTTGTTTGTTGCTCAAATGAGGAAATAAGGGGTTTTAAGTAAGGGATGTTGTGCACTAATAGAAATATAATGAATAAATTGTCACAGATAATAACCCAAAAATAAATACATAAAACCGGATGGTAAATCAATTAACATTATTCATATTTTCCAAATAGGCTAATGAAGAAACAACATCTACATTTATTTTTTTGTGGTGATCAACTTGCATTCAAATGACAAAAAAAATATGTAGTTGGCAGAGTAATACTTCACACTTATAGGAGGAGATTGACTGAAAATAAAACCATAGAAACAAATAGTATAACACCCTCAAATTCTTCTTGGCTAAAAGCATAAGCAAACTGAGCATGCATTTCGCTTTAAGGAATTTACTATCCCATATATTTTAAATAGACATGTTCCTTGCAATTTTGACACAGAAGTATCATCTTTAAAAGAAGTCCCCAAGAAGATTTATAATACAAGATACGACTTCATAGGTGGCCTCGAGGGCCCAGTTAAGCATATAGGACCAAGGTCATGAGGGACCATCAAAATCTTCACATAGAACAAATAAATACTTTGAAATTTTTTGGGTCGAGGTTTTAACCCTAGGTTGTGACTAAATAATTCAATAAATTTGGGGAAAAGGTTCTTAACCATGGGCTATAAGCCTTCACACCCAAAGAGGGTTTCCTGGGTCAGAATCCTGAAATTATATTAAAGAAACAATAAGAACCTAGAGAGTGATCGAAAACCTATATTAATGCTCCCAAAATCCATACCGCTGCTAGAAGGACGAAAATTGTACTTACGAGGAAATGACGAAGTTAAACCTAATGAAGTTAAACTTAATATTAAGGTTTTACCTAGTGTGAGGGGTTTGAATGCAATGGATCCAAATACCTTGCAAAAATAATAATAAAATTATTCCCTATAACAATATGTGAAAAGACAGAGTGACAGAATAATACTCCAAAGCTTTGCATAGGTAGATAAGGTATACTTACGACCAACTATGAATCGAAACACCTCAATGCTAAGACTTGGAGGTGGGTGATAGACACAAAGAGTCCTCAAATGCCCTCGTTGGTGGGAATTTGTAATCTTCAAAATGGAAAAACATATTGTGAATAACTAGAAACAAAAAAAATTGATAACTATGCGATGGAAAAATATAACCATGAAAATACTTGATAATGGAAATAAAGGTCTTGTTGTCCATCATACTTGTACCTTATGCAGAGTTTCAGAGACAAGGTGGTGGGAATTAGTGAAGAAACACTAGGGAAGGAGAAGGAAAGAGTTGTAGAGCTTGTTGGCAGTGAGAGGGATGGTGTAGACTAAATGCGGGTAGTCGGGTAGGGGTAGGGTAGTTTCCATAACAGATAACTCACCCTCCCTACCATCCATTCATAAACCCTAAATATCAATGCACTGGATCTTTGACACCCCATCTGTCCAAGTGAGGCTGAACACTATCTAATGTGAAAACCAAAGTGTGAGATTGCACTTCTATAGGGCTCAATGGACCCATATTAGAATAAAACTTTAATGTGTTGTGATAAATATTGGAATACCATAAAAAAAGAGATCTTAGGATAAACCATAGTGAAGCCGAATCATGTATTAAATGATTCAATTCATAGTTCAAATTTGGACATAAATAGTTCAAGAGCTTTAATTCTTAACACTTCCACAAACACCAAAACATTACCAACAAATCCTATGAGGATGAATATGGCGGGTTACCATAAGCCTGTGTGTGTGTGTGTGTATTGTCCAATCAAGAGATTATAAAGTTCAATGGAAGATAAAACTTAACCTTTAATGAAATATAATTTAGTAAGGTAAAATGTAACCCTAACATGTGGAGATTGAGTGTGGTATCATATCCATGGTTCCAACACTATGGCTTGACCAGAAGTGAGTTTAAAACTAAAAAATTTGTGTTCTATGTTTCATAAAAAGGAAGAAAGAGGAGCTGGAAATATGACATCATTACCTACAAGACCAAGTTCTTTACCATTTCCCGAATTTAATGCAGGAATGTGGGCGCAGCTAGGTGAAGAATCTCGATCCACATCTGTAATGTTATTTGAAAAAATGAAACAACTAAGAGAAGGAATGGCCAACTTGAGGGCTAACAACGAATGATTGTTGCGAGATCAAGAAATGATACTTAAAATCTTGACTAATAGGCAGAATAAAAGGACATTAGCCCCAACTCTTAAGAATGGAAATAAATTAGAATCATATTAGCAGAGAGAGGATAGTGTTCTTGAGAGAAGCCTTTCATGTGAATCTGGGGGTGGTAAAGAGACTAAGGAGGAGGAGTCGGAAAACATATCTTAGTAGAAAACTCAAAAAATAGTAAAATGACAGAGGATGGAGCTCCAAGGGGAATTTAAGAAAATCAAACCCTGAAAATTTGACGGTTAGATCAAAGAAGGAGCAGAGGCATGGTTGGTGAACATTAATAAATATTTCCAGGTGTATGAATATGACAACAATTTGAAGGCTCTTTTGGAATTTATCAGCTTCAAGTGAAAGAAACCCTATGGTGGGAAGAAAAGGGAAAGAAACCCTATCATTTGAAGAAATTAAGGCAATTCATGGAATTCATGAGAAAGAAGTATTATGGGATAACTTTTAGCAACATTTTAAGAATAAATATTTAACTTAGTGTGATATTATGAGGAAAAAACTAAGGAATTCCATGACCTCTAATTAGGGAAGCTAATTATGGATGAATACATTTCCAAGTTTACTTCCCTATTGTGGTATGTACCTTATATATGGGAGGATAAGGCTAAAGTACAATGTTTTATAAGCAATCTACCATTGACCATGAAGGAGCACTTAGAGTTCGATAATACTAAGACTATGGATGAAGTTGTTTGTAAGGGCATGAATCTGCTACTAGCAACAATAGAAACATAAGGGGGATAATAAAAAGTCTTGGTCAACTAATAAAGGGAAAAATTATCCACCAAGTAATAAAGGTGTAAAGGGCATTGTGTCGAGGAACTTTAGTAAATGGTAGCAAGGTAAAGTTGCTAGTAAATGTCAGCAAAAATCCCAACCTCAGAGTAGGTCCAAACAGTTGGAATTATGAAGTAAAATGGACTTTAACAAGGCTCAAAAACCCCCAGTCTAGTGTTGGGGTTGTGAGGGACCACACTACCTTTGATAATTCACTTATCACGAAAAGGTAGAAAAACAACAAATGTTTAAGAGGCATATATGATGGAGGAGGTTGTGAGAAGTCTGCCCAGGATTAATGATGCCTGGAAGATTGATAGGTCAAGCATTAATCCACCATGATCTGCTTTGAAGATAAAATATGTAACCATGTTGTATCAATTTTAATATATTTTGGGAAAAGTCTGAGCTATATTAATCCCAAGATAGTAGAGTTGTGTCACTTACCAATTAATATATTTAATTTTCCATGGTTATTTGAGTTGACCATTGTATCCAAAAGGAAAGTAACAACAAAAGTTGAAGAATGTTCATTAAAATTAGTAGGACAACCAATAGAGGCAAACATAAATATTTTACCTCTGGGATCTTTTGATATTTTGATAGGGATGGATTGGCTGGAAAAACACTGGTCTAATATAAACTGTAAAAACAAAACCATTAAATATATTAATGAGAGAGGTTCTAGGAAGGAGATTCAAGGAATACTAAGACCAGTAAAGTTGAGACAAATTACAGCCTCATAGTTAAAGAAAAGTATAAGGAAGGGTTGTCAAATTTATGCTATTTAGGTTGGGTATTCTAATTTGAAGCAAAAAATAACAACCTTAGAAGATATTACTATTATTCATGACTTTGCTGACGTATTTCGTAAAGAGATCCCTGGGTTACCCGCTAAAAGAGATATCGATTTTGTAATTGAACTAATTCTAAGGGCTGCTCCATTATCTAAGGCACCCTATCATATGAGCATACTTGAGCTGAAAAAGTTGAAAATGCAATTATAGGAGTTGGTGGACAAGAAGCATATTTTCCCTAGTGTGTCAGCTTGGGAAGCTCCTGTACTTTTTGTTAAAAAGAAAGATGGTACCTTAAGGTTATGCATCACTTATTGAAAACTAAACAAATTAAATATTAAAAAAAAGTATCCATTACCCCAGATCAATGATTTGTTTGACTAGGTAAAAGGGGCTATTGTATTCTCTAAAATTGATTTATGATCAGACTACCATTAGATTCAAATCAAAGAAGAAGACATATGTAAAAATGAATTTATGACTCGCTATGGACATTATGAGTTTTTGGTCCTACCTTTTGGGCTTGATAACACATCGGCTACTTTTATGAGCCTAATGAACAAAATATTTCACCCTTATCTAGACAAGTTTTTGTTAATTTTTATTGATGATATCTTGATTTATTCCAAAAATATGGAGGAGTATAAGAAGCATTTGCAAACAGTCCTGTACACCCTGCGAGAACACCAACTATATGCTAAATATAGTAAATGTGAGTTCTTCAAAAATCAGATACATTATTTTGGTAATGTGATAACCCAAGAAGGGATAACAATAGATCCGAAATATATCAAGAAACTTATGGAGTGGCATGCTGCTAAGAATGTTTCTAATATTAGGTCCTTTATGGGCTTATAAGGTTACTACCGTCGCCTTATAGTCGGGTTCTCAAAAGTGGCCTAACTTATGACTTCATTATAGAAGAAAGGAAGAGAATATAGATGTAGTCAAGAATGTCAAAATAGCTTTTACCAACTAAAGCACATGTTAACTACAACCCCTATCTTAAGAATTGAAAAACCTGAGAAAGAATTTGTAGTTTGTACAAATGTGTGCCAGGAAGGAGTAGGTGGAAAATTAATGCAAGAGGTTCGGGTAGTGGCTTATGAATCTTGAAAATTAAAGTAGCATGAGCAATGGTGCTCAACTTATGATATAGAATTAATAACCATAGTACATGCCTTAAAGGTATGGTGACACTATCTATTAGGGAAGAAATTTATCCTAATGATTGATCATAACATTTTGACTAATTTATTTAAACAACCTACACTTAATGCTCGACAAGTACAATGGACCACCTTTTTAGGTGAATTTGATTATGATAAAAAATAATTGAATTGTAGGGAAAACTGGGTGGCATATACCTTAAGTAGAAGGCTTAATTTTATTTACGAAATTTCATTTATTCAGGTTAAAATTGATTTTATAGAACAAATTAAAAATGCAACTTTAAAAGATATAGAATATTAGTTTTTATAGTAGAAAATCAAACAAGAAAGTAATCTTGAAATAAAATTAGGGTATGAAAACAACAATGATAATTTACTGATATATAGGAATCAGATTTATGTCCTTAACCAACAGTTCGTTAAACAATTGCTTCTAGATGAGTACCATAAGAGCCCCTATGCCGCCCATCTTGGATACCAGAAGATGATTATTTCCTTAAGGAAGGATTTCTTTTATCTAGGCATGAGGAGCGAGGTAATGGAATATTTGGTGTGATGTCTAGGGTGCTGACGAGTAAAAGTTGAGCATCAACATCCACTTGGTTTGCTCCACCCATTTCCCATTATAGAATGGAAGTGGGAAACCATCACTTTAGACTTTATCACAAGCCTACCCAAGTCAAAGAGGAAAAATGATTCAAAAATGGTTGTGAAAGACAAGTTAAGTAAACATGCACATTTTATCCCTCTACAATCAAAATATAAAGCGGTCCATGTACAAAATCCTTGAAATCTTGCAATTGCTAACGAGAGAAAATTGATATGCAAAAGACATAAGATTTATCTACCAAAAATCTGCGAAAGGAAACAATGAATAGAAACACAATCATACAATAATTTGTTTGTGGAACCCAACCGGGAAAACCCCCTCTTGCTTGTATTAAATAAAATAAGAAATTTGATCTATTACATAAAATTTGCTTCAAGCTTGAAGCTCCCTACAATACTAATCAACTCTCTACAAGACTTGCCCAACACTTATGAATATAAGGCCTGCTAGGAACTCATACTTCCTAGTGAAATTATACCCTTAAAAAATAGGAATTTCTCCTATTTCCTTACACAATTCCCAAGGTAAGTTCTCTTCTTACTTCTCAAGCTCTGCACAAAAACCTATGTACCATAATAAACACAATTTGTGCCTCCATTAAATCTCAATGGGTAATTCGAATTGCATAACCTACTAGGGCTAATCTTCGCATCTTCTATTTGTTAACTGAGAGTAAGTTGAGTTAATAGAAAGTAAACTACCCAACTAAACTTAATCTATCTCTATTCTAGAACTAGAGATCAGTTAACCGATAGACCCTAGAGTTCACTCCAATAGATAGCTAATTTTAGCCATCAACTAGTCCATAACTCACTGGAAGCCATCTAACTCACATTAACTGACAATAACTCAGTGATAGGCCACATCACACATGTTAGCTAACAACTAACTCAAGCATCTATGAGATTGAATTCAAATTAGCATCTTTGACTAAGGCACAAGTAAAAGATTCCATTCCTTTCTACAATTTCAACAGTTGAAGTTGTTGATATATTTATGAAAGAAATTTTCTGCTTGCATGGTATACCTGAAACTGTAATTTATGGATGAGATGTAAAATTTACTTTTTTCTCTCTGGAAATCTTTATTCATAGGATTATGCACCCAGGTGGAGTTCAATATTTCCTACCATCTGTAGACAGATGGGAAAATAGAATGGGTGAACCAATTTTTGGAAGATATGTTAAGGATGTATGACATGAAACAAACTACTAAGTGGGAGGAATATCTCCACCTAGTAGAATTCACATATAAGAATAGTAACCATGCTTCTCTAGGAATGAGCCTATTTGAAGTATTGTATGGATGTAGGTGTAGAACACCTCTTAACTAGAGTAATCCCGAGGATACACTAATATTGGGGCCTGATATGTTGAAGGAGATTGAGAAAGCTGTGAAAATTATGTGCGGAAACTTGAAAGCTTCCCAAGGCCGGTAGAAGGCATATGCAGACAAACGGTAGACTTTCAGAGAATTGCAGGTGGGAGAGCACGTATATGTTAGAGTTAAACCCAAAAGAAGACCCTTAAGATGGGGAGCCTCTGCAATCTAGCTCCCTGATGCTGTGGCCCTTTTGAAGTACTTTCCAAGATTGGACTTGTGTATTATCAATTGGCTTTACCCAGCCATATATGTGTTCATAATTTATTCCATGTTTCGTTATTGAAAATATATGTGCATGATCCTAGACATATCATTAACTGTCATAATGTTTAGTTGAATAATGATTTTTAATGGTTATTTATGTTTTATTTCCTTTTTTGATAAATGATGGAAACTAGTGATTGAATTAATGGTTGTGTATGTAGGTCAATCTGGATAGAGAATTCCAGTTCAAAACTCTATGCATACTAGACCATAGAGAAACTATGTTATGGAGGCGAGTAATCACTTAGGTTAAAGTGCAGTGGAAGAACTTTAGCCCATAAGAGGCTACCTAGGAAGATGAAAATTTGATGCGCGAGTCATACCCTAGTTTGACCATAAAAACACCAAGGATGGTGTTTTGCTTGAGGGGGGGAAGATGTAATATCCCCTAGTGACTTGTACATATTTTACTTACTCTCTTGTGAATTTAATTTTACGGATAGAGGGACATGTTGAGGCCAGGGATGAATATGTGATGTGGATAAATGTTCTATTCGTTTTTCAATTTATATTAATAAAATGTTGCACTATGCCAAGTATGAAATTATAGTGGGAGAAAGATGCGTCGAGGAAATTTCACTCTCATACAATTAAGGAAAAACAACTAAGAAAATCCAAAGGAGAGCACCTGGGAGAAGGCATTTGTTGTAAATTTTTACTATAGATTCAAACTGTAGATTGTGATATGCTAAAACAATTGACTTGAGTATACTCCACTCTTCAGCGGAAACAAAAATTGATCTAATCATGAAGCAGAAAAGAATAATTTATCACACATAACACAATATTTTTTGAAAGCCTCAAAAATTAATCTATTAAAGCAGGAACTAGAACTCTTGCAGAAGAAAATAAAGCAAACAACTTTGCAGAAAGTGAGAGCAAGAATTTAGAAGAAAAGCAACAATTACTAATACTCTGATGCCTGCCAAGCCCCTACTCCGTGAAGTTCTGGTGAGCCCCAGTATTGTAGCAATAATGCTACAACTCCTGGGGCTTCCTGTCTCTCATTTTATCAACCCGGTAGTTCGTACAAACTTGGAAGCGACGGTGCTGTATGCACAAGTACTAGCTCTTGTCGCAGCTGTCACTGGTCAGCTGGCACAAGTCCGCTAGGGCTCAAGCCAACTTCTATGGGCTCACAGAAGAAGCTTTATCAATGATGGATGAAAGCTAGCTCAAAGAAGACTAATCTACTTGACAAAAATGAACTGAAAGCAAATCAAAGCATGTAAACCTAGGAAACCCTAATTTAACTAGTCTAGCCTCTATAATGCAAATGACGTGAAGGAAACTTCTACCAATGCTGCTGTTACCTTTGATAAGTGAGAATGCATGGATCTAAACTGCTTGCATCATAAAAGACATGTTTTTATATTTTTCCTTTAAGTGGATGGAATGATTGTGATTGTGTGCCAATTAGGGTTTGGTTGTGCAGATGGGATGGAGAAGGAAGGAAAGCGTGGGACAGGTTGGGGAGGCTAGGTGAGGTTCCTATGGACCCTTAGCGTCCATCCACAGAGGTTTTCCACATTCAAAAGCTCAGCAACCGAGTGAATGGCCTCCTACAGGATGTCTGCAGGGGATCCTACAAGATACTCAGAGGTTTCTACAGGATGTCTATAAACTGTTACAGGATGACCTACCGTGAAGGTTTGAAGTGATGGAGGAGTGATTTAATGGTAGGAAGAGATATGTGAGGTAAGGATAAGGCTGGTGATGGCTCAGAAGTGGAGGAATGAGATGGGAAATGGGTGTAGGGAGTATGTTGAAGGTAAAGGGTTATGTCAATGAAAGGTTAGGAAATGAAGTTACGTGAGGAGTGGAAGACTTTGGGAGAGGACAGAACGAAGTGAAGGTCGAGGAGATATGTTTGCATGCGTGATCAAGATGGAGGAGATGGTAATGGAACGAGAAAGAGGAGTGTAAATGAAACAAATGATTATGACTGTCACCAAACCGAAAATGCATCAACCTAAATTACTTATGCCATGAATTCAATGAACAGCAATCCAAAACGCGAAGAGAAATATGTATGAGGCTGTGATGAAAGTATGTGTGCAGGTGTGAATGACAAGGAAGCATCTAATCAAAACCGTGACTGTATTGCAGCAATCATCAAGTAAAGTAATGCGTGTTTTTGGTGGCTAGTTATGGACTGCACCCCAATCTTCAAGAGAGATGGCAGTGAGCCTTAACAACCGTTTTGCTGGAGCTCCAATTGATGGTATCTATCCTCTGCTACACTAAGCAAGTGGAAACAACTGTAACATAAGCAAAATCTATCCTACTCATAAGAAAACCAAATCACCAACTGTAATTCGAATTGCATGTGCAAACGAAAACTTAAAGTGCTGGAAATGAAATGGAAACAACTCTACAGCAGAGGGGATCTATGGCTCTCAAGTTGGACCCTAACCTGAGAGCTATAGTCTCCTTAAGAAACTTAGAACTAGATCACAAACTGCCTTCTTTATTCATAATCTGATGTCATGCCAAATTGGCTTACAAAAAGGAACGAAAACTGAACTGTGCTCCAAAATTACAATAACAATACGAGAGTTCCAACAACCTATCTAAGGCTAAGGCCTTCATACTTATACAAAAACGATGATCCACCAAGTGCCCTTGATTTTAGGAGCTCGGCTGTCCAACTAGAGTCTAACTGCGGATCTTGTAGGGCAGTCATAACTACTGTTCCTGTAAAACAGTTTATGACTG
>APFE031003484.1:66122-84309 GCA_000404065.3 Pinus taeda | reverse complement strand
AATGCCCCAAGACCGTGGACATCTCTCCACAAAATCAGCAGTGCCACCTCATTGTCTCCTTATCCCCTTTTTCGTTGTCTCTTGCTCCCTTTTTAATGCCAAAACCTGGGATCATAATGCATTAGTCACGTAGATAAAGTGTTTAACCTTCTTCCTACAAACAACATGAATAAACTAAGAAATGCATGCATAAGCAAATAAAAATGAATGGTTTGAGCAAGTAAAATAGGCCAAAATGAGCCCAAATTGTACCAAAATTGGGGCTCATCAGCCTTATTGCTAGATTTATGCAAAACCCACATGAAAGTCACTAGAAAGCAGCTAAAAGGATACTTCGTTATGTTCGAGGTATAGTTCAGCTTGGGATTCATTACAGTGCAGAAGCATCTCCTCTATTGATTGGTTTCACTGATTCTGATTGGGCTGGTGACCCTGATGATCGGAAGTCTACTGTAGGTTATGTGTTCACTCTTGGCTCAAGACCTATTACATGGACTTGTAAGAAACAAAGTGAATTTCTCTTTCTTCAGTAGAAGCAGAGTATCATGGTGTGTAGAAGCTAGTAAGGAAGCCATGTGGCTTCGTCAGATCCTGTCATAGTTTGGCTTTCAGCACCAGCATCCGACTACACTTTGGTGTGATAATCAAACTACCATTCAACTATGAAAAGATCCAGTCCAACATCAGCGCAAAAAACACATTGAACTACACATGCACTTCATCAGAAAGCTCATCCATGACCATGTTCTTGAAGTGCAATATTATTCAACAGATGATCAAGTTGCAAACATCTTTACAAAGGCTCTCATAGAGGTGAAGTTTACTAAACTTCGATTTATGGTTGGAGTTCAAGAAGTTGTCACTAAGGGGGGATAGGCTCTAATGCCTCCTTCCTTCTCTTATTGTGTCATATTTGTACATCCTTCAATCCTATCCCAAGTTGTTCTTAAGAGGGGATGTTAGGATATTCCGACACATAGGAAATAGTTAAGTATAACTTGGTGTAGTATAGAGTTAGGTAAAGTGTATTTCTTTACTATGTACTTTTGTAACTTGCAAATCCAATGGTCACAATATGTAGTGATCTAATGGTTCATCCTCTCCTTAGTATTACCGACACTTGATTCATGGCTTAAAACCCGATTGGTCCATGATCTCTATTTAAAGAGCATGGAGGGTCATTTCTAGGGTAACCGTTCATGAGAGAAGCTTATGTAAATTTTCATTCTTTTATTAATAAATTGTCTGAAGTGGTCGTGTTGGCTCAGGCTATAGACCGTTTCCCTCTTTAACGGTTTTAACCACATCAAGAATACTGGTGTATTGATCTGTGATCTATTTGTGAGCGGTGTCCTTTGGTGTTCTGTCTGAGGAACTTACCCTGTAAATTCCTACATGATTTGGAGTAGTGGAACTATTCAAAAGATCATAATATGAAAGGTATGGTGATTCACTCAAAACAATCCATAGTAAAAAGTTTAAATTTTATTGTTGATTTTAATAATAAAAAGATTTACAATTTATGTTAGGGTTTAACTAAAAGAGAGATCATTTGCAAGATAGACATATTGGGAGCAAAGTGGAGCAGAAAAATATTTTGGAATCACAGAAATATCAAAATTTGAAAGGTAAGGTGATTCATTAAAAACCCTGTATAGCAAAGATTTTAAATTTTATCGTTTATTTTACTGTTAAATTTTTTTACTATTTCTGTTAGATTTATTCACAATTTGAAAATAAATAAATAAATTTAAAAACACTGCATAATAAAAACTTTACTGTTGATTTTACTAGTAGAATTTTTTACGATCTTTGTTCCTATTTAAATTTAATTAAAAGTTAGAAAAGAAAAGCAATACTTACCTTAAACCCTTGCTTCTTCTTGCATATGTGACTACAAAATTTCATTTTAGGGTTGAACTCCCTCTACCACTTCACACTTAGGGTTTTTCATTTTAGGCATTTTAGATTTAATGGGTTTGTGTACTTTTTATATATAGGGCATTTGACATGCAAAGTAAGGCGATCACTTATTCAATTAGATCCAAGCCTTGTCGGCCCTGATCGATTAAAAAAAAATGATGTGTGTTTCATGGTACACTAATGTAATATAACACACTTGTGCACTCTATGTAATAAACACATCGACATATTATAACCCTATTGGTTCTATCCAATATGTTCATTGGTTCCCCCAGTGTAATATAACACATTGGCACATCTCTGCCAAGTAACAATGTTAAGTCATTGTGGTGTGTTTATCGTTACAAATCGCACCATCATAATTTAAAATTATTTATTTAAAAAAAATCAATGACGCTATTGAACAATTAAATGACTGGTGCATTTAGTGGCCTAAACGCTGGTGCATTTATTCAAATCAACACAATAAACACATTGGTTGCCAAATCTCTTTTTGGCTAAAAATTATTTGATTTATGTATAAAATATATTTAATGGCTTCTACATTGAATGGTATAGGTTATATATTGATAAAAATGTCTTAGAAGGTGTCAAGTAAAAACATATTGATTGACACAATGATAGCGCATTGAAAAAAGCAAAGAAGCAAGTTCTTTGTAAATTCTTTACAAAATTAATATGTTTGAACTATATGTCAGTTTAACTAATATGTATTGGTGTGTCATGTAGAGCCACAAAATGAAGAAGGTAAATAATATTATTTCTAATCTAAGTGCAGAAGAGTGTAAAAGCTTGATAGAAAAATCGCAGAATGATGAATCAGGTGAATAAAAAAATATGATTCAATATGACTATTTTTTTTAAATTTTTATTCATAATATACTTAATAATATTAGATAACATGTTTCTAATAATCTACTAATTCATGTATAGTTAATGTTCTATAGGGAGAAACAACGAATGAAAATATCAATGTTATTCTAAGAAAAGAAAAATTATAGAAGATGTAAATGACGATGAATTGGTCCTTAGATCCTCTGGAGTGGTGTTGTAGGTTAATGAAAGGGGGAAACTTTTTTAAAAAACTATGAGGGATCTAGTGGAACAAACTTATAGACGTACTTTCCACTTACAACGGAAAAATCAATCCAATGATTTCAAGAACCAAATTATATCTAAACTATAGGAAGCATTTCTAGAGCAATGGTCAATGAGACATATCAAACTTGCAATAGAAAAATCATATAACAACAAAAAAGAAACATTCAAAAGGTAATATTCCTAATTAAAATAATTTTCTAGAATTATATGTATATATTACTACAAACCATTCATTTGTTAATTTCAATTTGTTTATATTTAGTTTTCATATATCAATATAAAATATTTTATTACTTTTTAAAGGAAGATTATGAAAATCCCAAATAATCAATGACTTGATATGTGAATCATGCCAGTAGGAATGTCCAAATAAGTGTACAAGGAGATGGTCAAAGAAATTGACATAATTGCATCACATGAGGAACCATCTCAACAACAACATGATTTAAATGTATGTAATCATGATTGACTTTGTACATATAAAAAAATAATTTAGCATCAAATATTAATTTTCAAGTATTTTCTTGTAGAAAATAAAACAAAATTGAATTGATTCAACACATAAAATAGGACGACAAGGAATAAAATGGTTGATATCAAAGTTTGTGAGTAATTGTTAATATTTCCTTATAACAACTCAAGGTTTCATTTTTGTATATTTTAAGTTGTTGTACAACAACCATCCTTGACATCAAAAGAATTGATTGACATTGAGTTAAATATGGTTTGTGAGTATATGTTGGCATATCGAAAATTAATTGTGGAATTTGTAAGTATCTATGTTTTTTTACTTCTCTAAGTTTATAATTAATAGAACGAAAACACCTTTATATAAATCTATAGTTTATAATGGGGTTTAAAACATGCAAGAAACAATGTATGGAACTACACCAACAGAAGAATTGTTGCAACAAGGTAGGAGACTTGGTTTTGAAACCATGTGTACAATTTATGAATCACTTCTTGCTATGGTACATTGTTATTCGATTTACATTGATGTATATTATTATTTCAATTTTCATTATTCTTACCACTATAGATACACTCATTACACTTTTTTTTTTTATGTTTTCATATGGAATAAGATAAAGAAGACAAATGATACTAAAGGGCGAAAAAATGGTTAAGTCGAGAGCAGGCGCGGCGGGTTTCGTTCTTGGATCTAGGGTTCCAGACCACCTGTTTTGCGCCGACATAGCTCCAAAACTCACGCAAATCTGTGATCTGAACAGGGCTCAGCTGGAAGTTTCCTTCCTCAATGACGTTTCCCCATGGCGTGAAGATGATCCGCTGAATGGTAAGGTTTCATTTGTCTGGATACACGAAAAATAGGAACTGGGGTGTATCTTTCCCTCATGGAAGCGATACATCTCCAGCGTTTCTCTGTCACCCGGATCCGGCAGATCTCCTCCAGCTTCTGTCTGGCTGTGGTGCCGTCAAGCATGCCCTGGGTCGTTTTTCAATGGCAAGGGCGTAATTTCCTTTTGTGGGGAAAGGGTGGAGACGTCTTCAGGGTTTTCTATGGGCTTCTCTCCACAGATCTGGATGCCCTTACATGTGTGGCAGTGTTATAGCAGAGGGCCTGACGGTCCCTATGGACCCAGAATCGGACCCGATGTGGAGAAGGATCCCACCGAACCAAATCTCAGACACCCGCCTCCATTGTTTTATGACAGTTTGTGCTTGCAATCACCACAGATCGCATTCTTCAGTCTCGAAATCCCTGCCTGCGACCACGGTGTGTAGAGTTCTCCAGGCCCGATGATC
This sequence comes from Pinus taeda, assembly GCA_000404065.3. Lineage (NCBI taxonomy): Eukaryota > Viridiplantae > Streptophyta > Pinopsida > Pinales > Pinaceae > Pinus > Pinus taeda. Next base: position 79,518 of record APFE031003484.1, on the reverse strand, counting down.
CATCTCGGCTCGCTGTGGGCTCGATCGACAGCCCCAGGGAAAACATGGATCGAAAAAGTTGCAGGTCCAGAAAGGGGAAGGTGTCGTGATCGGGTATCGCAGTGCTTCAAAGACCCCCTCCTCGATGATGCAGCGTACCAAATTTTCCTCAGAACAACAAAAGGCAGACACTTATGCCTACAGATCTGGGGAAGCATGAGGGTTCTGGAACTCAAAGAGAAAATCCAAGATAAACTGGGCATCCCAGTTGCCCTACAAAATTTAATATTTTCTGGGGTTTGTTTGCAGGATCATCTCACTCTCCAGCATTACAGGGTAGCCTAGGACTCAACAATCACCCTCAACCATCGTTTGCAAGGTGGGTCAAAGGGTTCCTCATCAAAACCTACAGGCACATATCGTGATGCAGCGAAAGGGAAAGCACCAGCAAAGGGGAAAGAACCTGCAGTAGTCAATCCATCGCCGGGGCAGTATATAGTGGATCAAATACCAGAAAGCCCAACCATCGCGCTGGATCTTCCAGAGGTACAATGCATTTTTTCAGACCTGGAAAAAAAAGCTGTTATTTGTAGATTTAATGGCTTTTGGCCTAAAACTGAGGCCCTGTATGAATGGATCCATACGATCTGGACAAAAAATTGCCAGATCCACCTCTGTTCGAAGGGTTTTTTCATTGTAATTTTCCATGAAGTTGAAGAAAAGGAAAAAATCCTCAATGAAGGACCATGGTTCTGGGGCAGTGCGGGTTTATTTGTCACCCCATGGTTTCCAGATTTTGACGCAAACACCACAGTGGTATCAAGGATGCCAGTATGGGTAAGATTGCATAACTTACCTTTACACTTTTGGCACTTCAGGACTTTAACAGCCATAGGGAATACCCTTGGGAAAATGTTAAAGATTGATACAGATAGGCATTTAAAAGGAATTTTCACTTTTGCTAGGATATGCGTCGAGGTAGATCTTAGTCAAGGCCTACCAGAAAGCATTTTCCTGAACTTTAACAATACTCAATGGAAACAGCCCTTGGACTATGAGAATATAGCATTCAGGTGCAGGGGGTGTCAACAAACAGGTCATTTGCTCAAAGCATGTCCCAACAAGAACAAGCCACAACAAAGGAAGCCCAGAGGATGGCAGAATTTAGATGAAGTCTTAAACAGGAGAACCGCAAGAAAGAAGGCCCCTTCGGTAACAGAAGAGGAAGAAACAGAGGCAGAGGAGGATGATATCACCACTGAGGAGTTTGAAACAGAAAACCAGAAGGAAAATTCAGCAGCTAACAAGGATCCTCAGCCACATACAAATCAGGTAGAGATCCAGAATGACAAAACAGAAATGAAAAACGTGGATCAGAACTCAGGAGGCAATAAACGGCAACACCATTTAGATACATCAGACTCAGACAAAGAATCAGGGCAGATGACCGATCCATCTCAGTTAGTCATTGTTTCGACCGAGCCCACTCTAGGTGAGTGGCGCAAGGTCGAAAAGAAAAAGGGGCGGAAAACTTGATGCATGTGTTTTGCTCACTGCTGGGGCTTTTTCTCCCTTTTTCCCTTCTCTCTCCTTCTTTTTCTCTTTCTCTCTGTACGCGTTAGTCTTCTAACGTAGCACTAGTGCCCTTGCGGCAGCTGCATTTGAAAGTGTAACTTTTCATTATATTTTTAATAAAAGGTTACTGATTTTTTTCTTTGGAAAAAAAAAGATAAAGAAGACAAAAATAATCGATGTAATCAACAAAACATTCATCCAAATAACCCAATTCATGGAAGTAGCTTGAGCATTGGCAATGATCCTAACAAAGAATGGTGATCTATTTGGATATCAATGCAACCTATTGTATTTTTTCTGAAATGATTGTCTGTGAAAATCATACATTTTGTTTAATGTAATGGATATAGTGTCCCAATTGAAAGACAAGGGGTTACCAATAACAATCCCATTTTGTATGACAAAGAGCCTCTTATTGATATATAATAAAATACATTTTTGTTAGTTCTATTGTGTTATCCAATGTCCCTGTGAAATGTTACACCACTAATTAAATGTATGATTAAATATTATAATGAAGAGATGAAAAATATGATAATAGAACAAATCAATTCATACATCATATACAGATGCACTAATTTTTTTTTAATTTATATTAATATTTTTATAAGATACATGTCGATTTTTGGTGAATAACATATTTTAAAAATTGCAATAATTGCACCATCATAGGTCGATGTTTCCAAAAAAGAGAAATCCTCGTACAAAAAAAGGGTGCATCCATAACATAAACACGCATCGGTGCATTATGTTATATAAAAGCACCTTTCTGGCATATAATTTGCATGATCATTGCCTTTTTAGAAAATGATGGCATCGAGGCGTTTAGCTCTTCAAGCACCAATATTGTTAGCAATTAATGCCTCGATGCATTGCAATTATTAACGCACCAGTGCTTTCATAGAACTAACACCCTAGTCCTACAAAATATTATCTCCAACCCCGGTGCATTATTAAAGTTAATAACACTAGTCCTTTAATAATTTTATCGCATTGGTGCATTTATACAAACAACACGCATCAGCGTTGCGAGTTTAACTAAAAACATCGAGTGTACAATATTTGTATACGAGCTAGGGAAATATACATTTTAGACATTGATGTTATTTGCATTCAATGCCTCGATGCTTTTAGTTATGTATGAAACCCCGATGCTTTTGATATATGTAGTGCAGCAATGTTATTGTTTCCATTAAGCACACCACAAAAAAAAACGTCTACTAAAACCTCTGGCCGCCCATATTTTTTTAGTTGTAATGAAGTTTTGTTATAATCTCCCCTAAAACATCTGCTATCACAAATGGATGTTTTAGCAGATGTTTTCTTGACAATTTTTACCAATTTTATAACACTAAAAACCTTTGTTATAACCTTCGCAAGAAGGTATTTTCCTTATAGTGAATCAAATCACAATATTCATGTGTTGCTTGATGTTGAAGATATAATCATAGTTTCATTTTATGTCAATGACTTAGTCTTCAGTTGTGAGAGTGTTGCCTAGATTTTGGGGTTGCAAGAGAAATGATAAATATATTTGAATTGATTGACCTTGATCTACTGAATTTATTTTGGGTTATCCAAGTCTTGGAGATGGCCATTAGTCTCTTTATCTCTCAACCTAAGTATGTCTTGTATCAACCAAAGGGATTCAAAATGGATAATTGTAAGGCCACTAATACTCCATAGTAGTTGGTAGTAACATTGACTAAGGAGTGTAACTCTTCAAAATTTTATGCTACTATCTATGTGAATCTTATTGGAAATCTAATTTATTTGACTCATAGCTGAGCTATTATCCTTTTCTTAGTGTCGTCTCCAGGTACATATTATATTGGTATAAAGTATTGTAACAAGAATATGAAACATTTAGTTGATTATGATGACTCTAATTGGATCGATTATAAACATTATAATAAGTTGACTTCTAACTATGTGTTCATCTTGGATATGGTCCCACAGAGTGGTGTTATAAGAAATAAAATTCTATTTCCTTTTCAACCATGAAGGTTGAATATAGATGTGCAGTTAATGCTAGCACATAGGCATTGTGGATTCATGTCCTAATGGGGGAGTTCAAATTTTCATTTAGGAAGTTGAATATATTGTATTTTACCATCAAAGTGTAATACAGGTGACTAATAAACCTACTACTCATATTATAATGAAGCATGTGGAGATTCGCATACACTGTTTAAGACAATGGATACATGATAAATCCATGTCTCTTATTTATTGCAAAGTATATGATCATATTGGTGTTATATTTATGAATCCATTAATATAAGGTACGCATGTGAAAGTTTAGGCTCTTATTAGGTTTCATGAAGCCACAAATATGAGGGTCATTTAAAGATAATTCCACCTCCTATATCTTCTTAGAGTTTTGAAAAAGTGGGGTGTTAGAAAGGAATGATCTTCCCAACATTAGAGATTATATAGTTATTTAATATAACTCTAGAGTAACTTGGATTATATGATTAAATTTTTTTCCATCTATCTTGATGCTTTTAAAGTGGAAAATATTGGAGGCATTAGCTTGCAGGGCCATTTTAATTGTGGGTTTTAGTTTGGAGACTTAGGGTTTGAAACCTTCTATAGCCATTTTGAGGCATTAAGCAACATTTTTAGGGTAAAAAACCCTCACCTATGTGAGGTCATTTAGAGTTGTTCTACACTCAGAGGTTTTTCCAACGATGCAAGAATCATGTCTACCATAGTTCATATACAAAATTTATGACTCTCACAAGTTGAATTATTGTGTTGGCCACCATGGTACTAGAGGATTCCATGTCAACCCTCATTACTCATGCATATGTGGCTAGCCACATGTGGAATTCAAGAAGCATCTAGGAGTTCAAAATCTATAACTCTAATTGAAGTTGGAGGGAATCAAATATTACCCCTATTGGACTATTTAGCTATGTTAAATATTGGGATGCTAGGAGGAGTAGGGGTTACATTGTTTTTTCTATGTGGTTCACATACCCCAAAGATGAACACCACGTCCATAGAATATTTGTACCAGGAAAATCCACCCAAAGGGATCACTTCCTACTAGCTCAATCACAAATCCTAACCCTAAGAGTGTTGAGAGAATTAAACTCGTGAACTCTCAATAACAAAGGTTATTTAATTAGAGGGACTCGACCAACTGAGCCAACCCTTAGGTCCAAGTAGGGATTACATTCTATGTTATTATATTTTATTCCATAGTTTGGCAGAGTAACTAGGAGTGGGAAATTAGAGAGAGTAACAGAAGAGATTAAATTTTCGTAGCAACCTTATAGGCCACTGATCTCAGGTAAGTCCATACAGCATACATCTTCCTTTATACTTACATATTTCCATACTAGAGAAAAGAGAGTTGAGAAACCTTTCCTTCTAGTTGGATCTTCTTTTGTAAAGATTTCCCAAGGAAAAACATATGTCTATTTTGGATGGTGTGTGTCTATTGCTTTCATTTTATCTATTTCATTTATTTAAGCATAAACTTAGCTATTAAAGAATTTGAAATATAAACAAAAAAGTAACCTACATAGTGTAGATTTTAGGAAATTTATTAGATATGGTGAGATGAATTGTTCCAATGGAATATCCATGACAATTTATAGATCATTGAGACATGTGATGGTCAATTGGTAGGTTGAGCAAGAGGTTGATTAGTTTTTAAAATTGATTAGATGTTTTCATGACTAGGTTGATTGATGTGTAGGTTACTTAAGGCATAAAACATGGTTCTTTGGCATGAATTAGGACTGATCAAAGTGGATCAAGTGTTCACCAATTTAATAGAATTTGTATAAATTTGAGTATAAATGATGATCATATGTAGTGAATATATTAATCGAGGTATTTTATTCATCATTGTGCATTCCATATGTTGACATATGCTCACTTATGCTTTAATTTTGTTATCGTGTTTATCAAAACCACTCTTTTCTTGGAATTCATAGTTAATCATTTTTGTAATTCCTTTGTTCTCCAATAGCCTTTGAGCATTTCATTTATGGATTTGTTCAAAACACTTTATATTATTTGTAGGTGTGTTCTTTTACATTGTAAAAATTGGGTTTGAGTATAACATGAAATTCAAACTCCATTTCAATCATGGGGTTTCTTTTTTTACTCTATTTCCCCTTCAGGTGTTTTTTTATTTCACTAGAAAAATGTAAATGATAGAGTTGGGTAAAAAAAAAAGAAAACCTTTAAAGTGAATTCAAAATGACAGATCCATAACCATTCAACACTTTTTAATTTCTTATTTGCTATTTTTGAATTAGCATAGAATCACCCGAAGAAAGTTTCTTATAAAACAAAACTCTATAAAATATAATTTGCATGCTTCTAGGTTTTGAACCATGCCCCTTCTATCTTTTTTAGATTATGATAATAACCAAAAAATCAATAGTATGTATAAGATGTCTTAGCCTTATTGAGTTTGATTTGTCTTTTTTTACTAAATTGAACCATGCCCCTTCTATCTTTTTTAGATTATGATAATAACAAAAAATCAATAGTATGTATAAGATGTCTTAGCTTTATTGAGTTTGATTTGTCTTTTTTTACTAAATTGTCTTAGTCATTCTTTTTTTAGTTATTATTTTAATTATTATTTATTTTCTATTTGATTAAATGGATTTAGAATCTTAATGCATATTCAATAATATAATATAAACATATAAATACTAGGTCTCCCTCTCACACAAATGCATATCTCAACCTAACTCGATGAGGAAATTGAGGAAAGAGAGCCAACTTGAGGAATTGACCTATGTCCTCTTGCTTATATGTTACATCACCCATTCGCTCCAGAACTCTCCCTGTATATATGGAGAGAGAATTGTTTGAATTGAAGAATTAGATTTTGTTGGGCATATAACCAAAAATTTGAATGACCTCTATTTTCTATTTTCGTATTTCATAGTTGAATTACAAATACAAGTTTGATTAGGTAAATTTGAATATAGACTTAAGAAGTTGGAATATCTTGTATTTATTTGTTAAATTTCTTTTCCAATTCTTTAATTAGTGTATAGAACTAAATTTTATATCTTTGATTATATGTCACGAATGAGCTCCTTTCCCATGATTGGTTGATGTTCCTTATTTTCAAAAAATTATGGTTGAGGGTTATAAACCTAAGTATGTATTAACTTTATGTGTAAGTTGGGAGTTAAGATGTTACGTCTGAACCCATCATTCATTTGTTACGTTAAGATGTACATTTGTTATGTTAAGATGTACATCAATATATAGATTTATGGTCTTACATGTAAAAACAAATGTGATCAATTGTAATTTGATTTTGAGAGTGTTTCCACTTTCACACCTAACATTGATATTCAAATTGCGTTAAAAGTGTGAACCTATTTATTTCATAACAAGAATTTTGATGATCCTTAAAAATCAAATATTATCATTATCTTACCTACATAATTGTGCATGAAATATTTTCCAAAATCCTATATTTATAAATATAAAAATACATTATGATAATTATATAACGATATAATAAAACAAATTAATTCAAAACATTTTAATAGAAATAAATTTAATAAATACAAATACTTTTTTAATAATATAAAAAAAAATATACGTTTATGTTTTATTTTTTCCTACATTACATACCAAGAATAAAAATGAAAATAAAATATTTAAATCTAAAAATTTATTTATATTTCGCCATTTATCTTCCTCACTATTAATAAAAATTATTACACATAACAAAAATCCAAGTTCTATAGGTTACTAAAATAAAATAAAATATAATATTTTATAAATAAAAAATTAAGTTCTATGATTAATAAATAAAATATATATTTCATATAAAAATGTTTATAAAACAATAAACTTTACCATTATTAAAATTTAATTATGAACTTTACTTCTAACTTAATAATGAATACTGCAAATAAAATTCAAAATAAAATCACTCTCTTAATGAAACATATTACCTTAATGAGCCGTAAATTATAATTTTCCTTTTCCTTTTGATTAAACTTCTCATCCATTGTCACAACTAAGAAATATTTAAGTGATGTGATGTAGTGTACTAAAGGAGTTTGGACAATTTCAGTTTTGGAATAATTTTAAAACCTTCGTAAGAATAATTTTAAATTTTGTAATAACTATTATTTAGATTAGTTCATAGACATAAAGAAAATAATTGAAAATAATTATTATAAAGGTTTTTAGATAGTTTTCGGAGAAGGATATAATTTAAATTATTACAGATTGTAAGAGATATGTAGATATCGTGTCGCTCTTTTCGCACTTGATTTTTTAAGCTTGTTTTTTAGTACCAATTTCTTCTGATCACTGCTATTTTGATATAGATCCTTAAATGTTTTCCACATTGAAAATAGTGTCTCCTTTCCATGGAGACTCGAGACAATGTGGTCTTAAACTCCCTCCAGAAAAATCCCCCTCGCTCTAGCCACACATTTCTTCCATTCTGCCAATTCTTAGGCATTAGTAGTTGCTGGGTTGGGAGCTTCTTGATCAATGAAGTCCTTCAAACCGTTGTCCTCTAATACCACTTCCATGCAATCCTTCCATGCTATATAATTCGAGCTTCCATCTAGGGCATACTTAAGTCTCAAACCGTTGAACGCCATTGGTGAACTTTGAGATGTGATAAGAATTTGATTTCTATAATCAAGAACTTCAAACTTCGAACTTCTCCCTTCTTTGTATATTTTTCTCCGCTTTGATCACCTTTGCTCTGATACCATGTAGAAATTCTCACTGTATATGACCTGATAATGCAATATACTAAAGCAAAATACTTGATCTACTTGTACAAACGAACTTGTGGAAGCTTAATCGATTCTGAGAAAAATCAAATAGAACACATATAAGAGATGAAGAAGAAACAATCACACATGAACACAGAAGAATACTCTGGGGAAAGCCTCGGCTAAAACCCCTGATCTCTATATTATCATACAAGTGGAAATATCTCTGGATTACACAAAGCTTTAGCTCACAAGCTATTCAGCTCTCACTACATTTCCTCAATGCTGCTCATAGACATAATAGACAACACATATGCCTTCCTTCAGTCCTCCAAGCCTCCTATTTCCTTTCGCAGTTTCTCCTGGGTCCTCAAGCCACCACCTGTGTGTAATTACCTGACACACTACTCACTAACCTCTGAAATAACTGCGTGATCCTGAAGGAGATAATTTCTTCTGCATGGATGAGTTTCCTTTATAGGAAAATTCCTCCAACTAATAGTATATTGTCCCTTCCCTTAATCTCAACTGGGTCTTTCTCTTAACTGAAATGCATGAGTTATTTATGAGAGAATATTCAGTTATCTAGAGTACACTAGTTTGATGCATGCATCCATTAACTGACTGAACTCACAATTAGTTCCTCCAACTGTTTGGAACTAATCTAACTGGACTTAACTCAGTTAACTGAGCTAACTAATTACAACTCAAATACAACTCATCCTTATCTCATTAATTAATGGATAACTTCCTCAATCAAAGGGATAATTGTTTCATGTCTTCACAAAGACTTCATGTTTGATTTTCTCCAACTATTTAACTCAATATGAATTAATTAATTATTTTACAAATTGCAGCTGAGACTAAGTTCGAATTTTAATTCTCAATTCTAATTCAGGGACTAATTAAAATTCGAATATATCTCGAAATTCTATTTATAGCAATGCTATTTTTAACATTTCTATTTTTTGTTATTTCCAATAGAGTTGGAGTATTTCTTGAAATGCTATTTTTAGCATTTCTTGTTCCCATTTTCAACATGAAGGTGTGTGCTTGTGGAGTCTTGAGCTTTTTCAGTCGTCTGAGACGATGGATGGTGCTGATGTGTAGGGATTGGGCCTTTCTCTTGAGGCATCAGGTTATGGTTGTTGTTCCTATAGGGATCTCATTAATGAAAGGGTGTACCAGACAAAGAACATTGGTCTCAAGATGTGTGCTGGGATATACACATGCCCTTTCTAAGTCCAAGTGTGGTATGAAAACCCTTGGCTTACCTCTTGCCATTCTCCTCAATAATTTAATTATAAATGTATGGGACCAGGTTCACTTTGGTTGTGGTACACTGTAAACTGGGGTGGTGGGGAGCAGGACTCCTCACCTTGCTATCTATATTTCTCTGACCTCAAATATTTGATAACTAGGGGTAGTATGTATCTTTGTGGTGGTAATTCTAGCATTCTTGGTGTTTTGAGGGAGACCCGAAATTGGTTCGACTCTTTCCCATAGTTGTTATCATTATACCACAACATCAATGTTTTTTTACTTCATTCCTCCATAACACTGCTACAAGGTTTGTGTTCGAGTTGGTAGTGGTTCTACCCACATCATTGCTCTAGGGAATTGAATTTGCAAGTATTTCTCTTAATTGCCATGTCTTGGTCTATGGATTCTAGTACCTAGGAAACTTCTCAATTTGGTTTTAGGGTATATCCTTTCTTTCATAGCTTAAAATCCAAAACTTCCTTTTGGGATATTCAAATCTTTGGTTTTTATTTTTTCTCTTAGTACGTGTCCTATGGATGATTCCAATGTTTAATTGGTGATACTGGACTAAGGTTTTCTCAACCTACATTATATCTATTGTGTGTCTGTTAAGGTTACCTTCTTGTCTCTTAGTACATATTGTCCTCACAAGGTTTTAGTCAAGTTTATCTTAGTCTTTTCAAATTGTTGTATATGCTACATGTGTTATGGTTAATATTATGTATTCCATAGATAACTTGGGGGATTATTGGGGAAGATATGTTTTTTTTTCCAATTGAAGTTTAAACACTCCATGAATTACTATTTGGGTTGTCAGTATTGTTTTAGTCTAGTCCAGAGCTCAGTGCATATTTCGTTCTACTTTGTAATTATGTCACCTAGATAAAGGATGGCAAGTTATAGAGGTGGTGCTAGTACTTCAACTTCTCCCCATCATAGTTTATTTGTTTGGAATTATGTGGCTACTTACTTTAGATTAGATTCAGAGGTGAATGCTGAGAATCTCAAATGGGTTTCGGACCCAAGAAAGTTAAGAAAGCGGAGGTTACACTTTCTAAATTCTATGGGTATGCATCAATAAATGGGTACACTTATCCATCTGGTTCTTCGTGACAAATAGGTGGACAACTATAAAACTTTTGCAGGGAAAGAAGACATCAAGGGACTTCTTTGAAATGTGTGTTTCTACTCAGATGATATTGTTTCTCGTTAGTGAATAGGGTGGAGAAATATGTCCTCTCATACTGTGATTATGAGGAGACAATAGATATTCCTATAGTTGTAATGACCCACTAATTCCTCAATCTCCACTTTCCCGTACTTCACCTTTGTCACTAGTCATTATATCATATTGAAATGGATGTTATAAGCTTAGTGAGATGTCTATGGTTATTTAAGGAATCATCAGTGCTTATAAGGTTTTCTAGACTATTTTTGGACTATATTTGGATTGGCATATGTTTCTTTCTGCAAGTTATTAGTGTCGGTATACTCTCGGGATCCTATAAGCATTGTTGTTTTTTACTAGATGTATCTTCTTGAGGGAGTGACAACTTTGGTGGTTGAATAGAGTTGTTTGTGTGACTATCGGTGTGTTTGGTCTTAATGTATGGCTTTTCCTATGAGAGTGTGGTGCACCCGAGATCTCAATAAAACAATGGGCACTGTTGGTTCAAATGGATGTTTTTTTACTGATATCCATGATAGGTGAAAATGGTCTTAGTGATTACTGCATGGATGATGTTTCTACATGGATGGCCTTCTTCAAGTTATAGTTTTTACTATGTTCATATTTCTCGGGAGTTTTTGATGAGAAATGGACTCAATGGTGTATCTATTTGGTTTCTAGTTTTTTTCTAAACATGTTTAGTGTTATCATCTGGTATGACACTTGAGCTCTCATATGAGTCATCTTGGTTTCTTAATAACTCTTTGTTATTTATGTAAAATTTTGATATGAAACTTGAGCTCCCAAATGAGTCATCTTGGTTTCTTAATGACTCTTTGTTATCTATGTAAAATTTTATAATTTATAGAAAATCTTGCATAGATTTACAAAAAAATACATAAAACAAATATGCTCACAAAGAAGTTATTATTAGTTATTTTCTCAGCATTGTATTTATTTTTACAAAATAAATATATATTTTTATTTACTAAATTTTATAAATTCAATTTCCTAGCAACATGATTTGATTTAATTGCCTTGGTGTGTTCCATTTATTTTTTGTATTTGTATATAATAAATCAATTTTAAAAATTATATTTCTGATTGGTTATATCAGGTTGCAGTCGAGGGTGGTGCAGTCGATGAAGTGCTCCCTATAGTCAGAACGATGTGGGTCATACCAGTTATTGGGTGGCGTAAGGTGATTAATTCCCTCGCTGCTTCATGACCCAAAGTTCTTGTATATCGCTAATCTCAGTAGGCGTGTTCCATTGGAGTGGAACTCCAAAGCATCACCTCCCATTTCCCATTGTTGCCATGACTTGATCCGCATCTATTATACACCATGCAACCCCAACAAAATAACTGGCGGAATCACACAGACATTATTGTCTATAACCTGGGGAAGTTGAGCGACAAGAAGAAGAGGTATCGTTATATCAAGGCTAAGCCTTGTGGTGTTGGTAGTAATGACTAAATACCTGTTGGTCATTTGTCTATTAATTTAACCATAACATCCTTTATCGATTTAGAGTGTCACCTAATTGATTTATTCTACTACCTGTAAATCAAGAGATTCTTCCCTTTCCTCGCATGTTCATATGTGTTTGACCTAATACAGATGCCCTTATTATTTTAGATTCATGGGTAAATTAGTTTCATGCCCATAATTTGTGAATAGACCAACTAGACCGATGAGTTTTGTTTCAGTAAAGTGAATCAAACCACTCTAGAGATTGCTGAGCTCTACCCAGCTCAGTTAATCGGCCCCTATTGTACACCCAATATGTATTATTCATCATTAATTTGTATAATTGGCCCCTTGCTAAATTGATCCAACAAAATTACATAAACTATGAGAGAAAAACATTTATTATGTTGAACTAATAATTATAATAATAAAAAAATACTAATTTTAATTAAATATATAATTTAAAAAACAATAGATTATTTTCAATTTAAACCAATAATTATTCACTTATTAAAACTCAAGGGTAGTAATACCCGAGCCACAACAACTAAAGAACTTATATGCACAATTTATGAGAGGTTCACATTATCTTTGTATCGTATTGCTGGTTATAATGATGTCCCTATTAATCACGTTATATCAATATACCTAGTAACTAAAAATGAAAAATAATGAATCTTTCTTTAATAATAGTAAACCATCCTTTTGCTAAAAAAAATGTATCACTTCGTCCTTTGCGTGTTGTTTTAGTTGACACTAGGAGGTTGATATATAATAAAACTTTTTGTTTTATTTTTAGACCTCAAATTGACCTTTGGAAATTTGGGACCCAAAAAGCCATAAAAAAAAATGGCCAGAAGATAGAGAAGCATTGATTTAGTGGAAGAGCCAGGTCACCACCAATATATACTTATACTTAGATCAATTGCTCAAATTTGGTTAAAGTTGTAGAAATTGTTGAGTTAATATATTTATTACATACAAATGGAAGTGACCTATAAATTTAGGAAATATGGTGTTATATCAAGTGTTTTAACCTTCATCACTTCTCCAAATTCCACATGGCATGGTCCTATAAGAAGTGGCATGCATTTTACTAAACCCTCGAGAACAAACTTTAAGAATTTTTAACAATTAATGACATATTTGACATTCCTCTACGCATTCTCAACCTGAGGTATCATAAAATATTTATATTGAAAT
>APFE031003484.1:31594-65767 GCA_000404065.3 Pinus taeda | reverse complement strand
TTTTAAAGAATTTGAATTATAAATTAAATATCTTATCTTATAAGATAACATTGAATACCTTTATCATAATTTTATAATAACATTTTCCATTTTTTTAACAAGTTCTCTATTGAAATTCCATTCAAAAAGAAAAATGAACTAACCCTTGGTATGATAATAAGTGTAAAACTTCTAGGAAATCCATTAGGGATGCTTTTAGTTAGTCCTTAAAACCTCATAAAATAAATGCTTACAAATACTTAATTAAAAGGAAAAAGGGTGATATATACAAGAAAGAAAGAGTGACTTCTACACCTATATAAATTGAATCCCAAGAAGTAATGGATGAAAAATCTAATTCATAAAACTAAAATAAAATAAGATGATTACCTCAATTCCTACCCTAAAAATATTTATGAATTCCCTAATGCCATGGACATCATTCCAAACACTCCTATAAAGGATGAAGTTTTTTCTATGATAGACATATTGTTTGGGGTCTAGTGACTTGCAAATGAAAACATTAATGATATTGAAAGCTACCAAGATGAAATCTTAAAAGTAGGAGGGTTTATCCTCATCCCTCATACACAAGTTTTTCATTCGAGCAAGGATTTCCTAACCCCGAAATGCAAATTCTCATTGTACCTATTTTTAAAATTAGGGATAAAAACAACCCCTCTGATTATATGACCATATGGCTATCTTCATTTTATACAAGGTGTCCAATAATGTTTTGGAAACAAAGATTAGCATATGGATAGAAAGCCATGAAAAAAGGGCTTAAATCTAGGGTAGATTTAGGAGCTATCATTTTATTATAGACTAGCTTATTACACTTGGGATAATTGTGGAGGAGTGTTGCACAAATAAATCCAATTTGCTAATTTGTTGTTGCATCGACTTTAGAAAAATTATTTTGACACAATGCCTAAGACAAACATTTGGAATAGGTTGGAAGAGCTAAATATTCCTTTTTAGTTGAGAGTTGCTACAATAAGGTTTTATCAAAACATTATTCCAAAGTTTAGGAATATTGAGCATTAGTTAAAGTAAATTAACTGTAATATAGGAGTCAAGCAAGGTTGTCCCTTGTTCCCTACCATTTTTGGCATATACATTGACAAGTTAGAAGATTGTTTGGAATTAGTTTGTGTTAGCCCAATTATTACTAGTATTGTCATCATTATTCTTATGTATACCAATGATATTGTTCTTGTGGTGAGGAATTCCTATGATCTTGGCAAGCAATTAATAATCCTCAAGTATTTATCCTCTAGGCTCTAATATGGATATTCTTGTTAATATTGACGAAGTGAATGTTATGGTAATTAAATCATTAAATATCACCTATGATACTTTCATATATGACAATAATAACTTAGAGGAAGTGCCTTCATGCAAATATCTTGGAATCGGTACACATTAAAAGTTCAAATGGAATTATGAGACTGATAAAAGGATAAAGGGAGGTGGAAAGCTTATTGCAGGGCTTTGAAGCAATTATAAATTCATGTATCTTTGGATATGGGATTAAAAAAAAAAAACTCCTCTCTGAGATTTTTGTTACTTTTTTTTTTGGTATGGACATGAAGTTTTGGGATGCATTATCTCTAGAGAGTCACTACGAAAGATAGAGAAAATGCAAAATAATTTTATAACTTATAGTTCAAAATAAGTAAATACACTCTATCCTATTCTCCTCAAAGAAGTGAGTCTTTCCCCCATTGAGAGCATTGTTATGACTAGGTATCTAAGGTACAAAAACATGTTAAATATCATGGATAACATGAGGCTTCTTAAATTGCTACAAACTCCAACCAAAACTACCTTTGGCTCAATTGAGGATAACATAAGGATATATGGTCTTGGCTAAATCATTATGGACTAAAGGAAGAGATCATGTCATAAAATAAGGATAATGTTAAATACAATATAACTTCTATATTTAAGGATAAATTGTGTTGTGATAAAGAATAAGAGAGAAAATTATGTTATTATAAAGAAGTGATCAACCCTAATCTAGAAGATCAAAAGTATATTTATGTTTTGACTAGCATAAAGAAGAAAATGAACATTGCTAAAATGAGATTAAATCCTCCAAAGCTCCATGATTAAACTGAGCATTAGATAATTCCCAAAACATTGTAGGATGAAAGAATTTATCGTCTTTGTGACGAAAAAAGGATGGAAGGTGAAAAATATTTTTTCTTAGAATGTCTAGCATATAGTTAGATCAGATATAATTTGCAAAAGAGTTGTCACAATACCAACCTTATTAACCTTCTAACTCCACAAAATTATGGTGATCTTGGAATGCTTATCTTATTTCTTTTTTATCATAGAGAGAAAACCCTAAATAAATCCAAGTAATTGTGCTAGAAGGTGCAAAGACACATTGAAAAAAGATGAAATGTAAAATAATGCAACACATGAGAAATGCCATTTTTATAACACAATAGTTAACACACTGAAGCATATATGAGTTGATGAAAGACATAAGAATATATATAAAATGGCATTATAAAGAAGAAAAAATTATAGAACTTGATAATGTGGATCAAAAGAGATCTAGGGGTAAATAGTTCCATCTAAGGAAGGTTTCCTCTTGTTGTTTAAGTTTAACAATGTACATTCTCTTGCATTCATGAATAACATTTAAATAAAAATGATAGTGAGATGTAGAGATGTAGAGGTGTCACAATGAACTAACTTTAGAAAACGTAATGAATGTTGAAATTCAAAGTGGGGATTTTCCACAAGTCCCTTTTTTTATGGGGAGAATGGCATGTATTTTGGGTTGAAAACATCCAATGCTAATCCTTTGTAGTTAATGAAGGAAATGACAATAAATGATGGTAATTATAAGGGTTTAGGATTATGTTTGTAGAAAATCAACATGCAAATACACATTAATAGAAAACGACTTGTCTAAAAATCAATAGTCAAAAAATGGGAGGGATTTTAAGTTAGTTCAATTTTGAATTTACATGTCGTTAAGTAAAAAATGCCTAATTATATGGTAAAAAACAATAAACTTATAAATACAAACAAATAAAACATGATCAACCCACGTATGTAGAATAGTTAAAATTATAATTCAATAGACAGATCGTACCCAAAAAATGTGAAACACATTTTTTGTTGTGTCATAATCTACTAAATTTTTATTAAAAAAAAAAATAGGTAGATTTTTCATTAATATAAAGAACTAGTTTTGTGGCTATAACCCATACATAAATATTCATTTTCAAGGATGAAACTGCTTTAAGGATCCCATACTATGGCTAGCCTATTCTTATGGCTATTTTTGTCTATGATTCCAAAAATATTCCTACTATAAACCTTATAAAAATTGCCTAACAATAGTTTGTATCTAAATAACATCAATAAATTCAAGCTATAATAATTATCTAGTAAGGGAAGTTTGTGATATAGCTGATGCATCTCATTCCTGAGTGTGTTATTCTATGTCTACTACATTTTCACTGTGAGATGCACTATCATTTTTTGTTGTGGTTTTGTGTTGGTCCCTACTTTCTCCTTGGCATATTGAATGGCACTGGTAGAGCTTCCTTTAATTTCAGCCATGTTACTGCCAAAAATTTCCAATTGGGAATGAACCGCTGCCTAGAACATCTCCAATTTCCTTTGCAACAAAATAATCTTTGTATTCATTAACAAATGAAATGTTTTCCTCTCCTTTTCTTCTAGAGTTCCTCTATAATTTAACATTGTCAACAATGCCTCCAATGTCTCCAATAATTTGGTCAGGAGTTAGTTCAATTGTTCTTTTTCCTCATGGCTAACTAATGTCTCGAACACTACCATGGTGCAACTATGTTGTTTCTTACTCCTAGCCCCTGTGAATAATTGTCGACTCTACACTTGAATGGTGTAGCTTCACAATGGAAAGGATGATCATAGAAGAACTACAAGGACCCATATATAACCTCGAATGCCCTTGTCCCTTCATCTTGGAGCATTGAATTGGAATGTTTCCAAATCCATCTTAGTATCATGTTTGAATTCTATTAATTTTTCATAGGGCAACATTGTTCTTTGCTATGATAGTTACATTTCATCATTAATACATTAACTTCACCCCATATCATCATTACATTATATAGATTTACACCATTATACATCAACATATGCAATTATATAGAAAGAAACAACATCACCATCATCATCAATGCAACGGAATATGAAAGGAATAATAGAAGAAAGCTTGCACACACATAGAGACATTAGGATTGGTCTAAGACTAGGGAAAAACTGACTAGGGGGAAAACCCTTCCAAATATTCTTCTTCTTAGATATTCATCAAATGATGCCATAAAAGATATTACAATTATCCATAACTTTGTCTATGCAGTAAAATAATAATGATATCTATGAAACATATCTAATCATGCTAGGAATCAGAATCCTCATACTAATGGTTGTAATGTGTTATCATAAATTGATGTCAACTGATGTATATGGTTGTCACTGTGTTGAACACTACTGAGCACTGTTGTCATTGTCAATGAGCCCAATACATATGTTTTCAATAGAAACTAACAAATCATATCTATAGATCTACAGATCTATATATCTGTATAACAGTAGAGAGAAACCTAGATCTACCAAATCACTTAAGTCAACTGAAGAGAAGATGTCAAACCTGAGATATGAAATTAGGTCACTCTCATCAAAGATATCTGTGTGTGACTGAAACTCCTTGGTCACTCTCTCGAATACTATGTGAGGGAGACTATGACTGCTTGGTTGCTCTCTAGAAGAATTTACATGTGCGACTAGGGTGAAATGCACTTAAAACCCAGAGTCGCTCCCATACTCTTGTTGTGAGAGTGACTAAGATGTCCTAGTTGCTCTTAGGACCACTTTGTGTGAGCAACTAGGGACCAATACCCTCAGATCTATCTGAGAAGTTGTAGTCACTCCCATAAGCCTTTGTGCCAACGTCTAAGGGTCAATAGTCACTCTCATAGGCTTATGTGCCAACATCCATGGACCAAAATCCTATGTTCTATATTAGCGACTAATATCCAGAAGACCCTTACCCAGAGCAAACCTTTCACCTATGATTTCAGACACTTGAGTGAACTCCTTCCGTCGAACTTGTGCGAACCAACACAAAAGAGAAGAGAATATGTGTCCAAATGATCTTGGGGTATCTTTTATTTACAAGTTTTCTTAAGGGTTTACTTGGGGTTAAGGTTGACCCAAGCAGTTACTCATGTGGTTAGGGCCGACCCATTCCATAATACATGTATGAATAAAATAATTCATAACTTAACTTCCTCTAAACCAAATTAGGTGATCTTTAGTCAATTTTGGTCCTCTCGAAAAGAGGAATCCAATGCAATCATTATATCGGTAATTTGAGTCATCCTAGGTGGAATTTTACCGAAGTTTCCAAAATTAACACTCCCTCTCAACTAGGGAGAATTCCACCTGCCAATATCTGTCCATTGAACAATATGCAATTATGGAGTCTTCGAGTGTCATCACGTATCATCACGGATCATATATTTCATGTAGTCGTCGTGCCATGTCCATCTCAAGTGTCTCATCATCACAAATCATCATTTTACATCTCAATCTATCCTTTGCTTATTTCTACTTATCTCTTTATTGTTCCTGCTAATATGTTGAACATTCTGAAATCTAGAAGAAGAAGAATTTGTAACCGAAGGGGAGATCAAGCTACCACCCTCTATCCATCAGGTTGCTATCTGGAATCTCTATCGACGGGCTTCTATCTGGAATGTTTTCATCAAATAGCATATTATTAGGGAGAACATCTCAACTTGGAATCACATCGGGGAGAAATAACTTCCACCCATACCGAGCAATAGGATACCTCATCACACACGGGAGTAAATGCTCGAACCTAGAATTTCATCGGGGGGCTATACCCTCAACCTAAAATCATATCGAGTCATCCCAACCAACAGATCATCTCGACCCATTTGCCTACTGATCTTCCCATTGATGAACCACAATAGTCATGTGGTAGAACACCTACATCATAATCGCCTTCGGTTGTAGACCCCCAAGTACACTCTCAACTCGTTGGCGAGACGAGAGCGGTACTCCTAACAAGCCTGACTTGTGGGTATGATGTTAACTGGTGTATACTCTTCAAAGACCAAGATAGGGTGAGATACAACTCCGATCCTATGGGTAATTGATAGGGCTAACTCCCTATTGTCTAGAGAGAGATAGGGTAATTCCTATTGTCGAGAGTTTTTTCAACCCCAGGAGCCCTCCATCTCGATTCCTCACCCTAGGAGCTCAAACAGGGTAGGAAGAGTTGGCTCAGTGTCCTCGATCAGCACTGCCCCTCATCCAGAGGGGATGCTCTCTGAAAACCCAGATGCCTTCGAGAGAATATCTTCTTGTCTTAATAGTAGTTTTTTCTGTTCATATAAAACATCAAATAAAATATCATGTCAGATCATATATAATCACATAAATCACAAAAGGATACCATAATCATCCTCCCTCTCAAGGAGGTGCCAACCACAAGCTTGATCTTATTTCAAACAACTGCATTGTCTCAATATGTGAGAGTATCTCGGTCCCAAATGTAACCATGTCATATCCATATCATGCTCAAACAACTCTCTAAGGAGATTTTATATCTTGCCTCGCAGCTAGCCATACTAGCAACATCATGATCAACCTTGGTCATGTTATGGAATTCTCATCCAAGGTATCATGGCAGATCTCATACTAAAGCAACATCCAAATGTGCTTATCAATAATAATCTCAAATATTAGCAATACATCTATGCAGAAACATACCATAGGAGAAATACCTCATTCTCAAAATATAATACCTCATGCAAATATTTCAAATCATGCTTGGTGGAAACTCTGAGTGAAGTAGATCAAACATGAATTTATTCAAGTTCTATGCACATCATATGTATACAAATGGTTGTTCAAAAACAAAATCAACAATACTTCAATCAACTATCGGATTCCATGCCGAATTCAACATCTTTGAACTTCAAATCAACATATAAAGAATTTACGAAAACATTTTCCAATAGCTTTGCAATATGGATTTTTTTTCCAAATTATAGAAATCAATTCATCATGCCATGATACATCATTTCGGGTTTCACAAGCCATTTCCCTCTGGTTTAGATCATCAAAGGCTCATCACCTGTCACAAGTAGATCATCAGGATATAGAATCAAAAGCATATCAATATCAAATCCATACCTTGGAACTCATAATCCTAACTTCATTAGATAATTTTCATAAATCAATGTTGCATCATTATATTATTAAAATCATCTCATCATAATTTAGAAGCCAGGTTATGACCATAATCAAATTCATCATTATCATAATATTAATACTTTCAACCAAGAGACAGGTAGAGCTCATATCAAGTTTGGATCATATCAAAAAGTTGTAATCAACCATGCAATATAATTCTAAGGCTTCATCAAGTCATTCTCATAACTCATTCTCCTAATCAGAATACAAGTCATCCTTTCAGTAGGTGCAAATGCATACATCAAGGATGAGTCATGCATGTTATATTTTTTCATGCCAAACCACAACTATCATTCTTTCAACCATTTTGCTAAGAACAAGGAGGCCAATATCTAAATACCCACATAAGTCATTATTCCCACATAGCATTGATATCACGGAAAATCAAATATCGCCAAATTAGATCGCTAGACATCAGGTCTATTCCAAATTATTATTGTAGAGATATCTATAGTCAAAGCACATCTCAATCATCAATTCAAAGTTATTTTCAAGCATCATGTCAAAACACTTTTCATATATACTAGTAATGCCAAATCATGCCAACTTCTTGTAGCACAAACATCATGACATATCTATATGTATGTCTCAGTCACCTGCAAACATAAGTTCAATCTGCATGTTTTTGCTATGGAAAATATTCAAGTTTTTCTTGCTAGCAGATCTTACTATTATCTGCATTACATCTATGGTATTGACATCTTCCAGGTGACCATCTGATTTCATGCACAATACTTCATTATATGATCAACAATTTAACTGAACAATTTCAAAAATCAGTTAACAATGGCAGAATATGTCAAAGACACTTTGATTCAGAATTCAAACAACTTCAGAAAGCTTCAGATGATGGTAAAAAAAAAAATTCAAACCTCTAGTCACTCCCTTCAGGTTAGCATGTGATTGACTTTAGCTGCCTAGACGTTCTCTAGGCCTAAGCATGTGAGCATCCAGTGACAAGATCTCCTAGGTCTGTGACTACATCCAGAGCATAGACCCTAATTTTTGTGCGTGCTAAGATTTTGCTGCAGATCAATACTGTGAGATGCATATAAATCATATTTTAGCAACATAGAATACAAATAGTAATAAGGCTAAGAATCTTGAAAAGAGTTTCATCCTCTGACTGGGGATCTGCATCATTCATCTTCATTTATGTAAGAAACATGTCTCTACTTGAATCATGCAACAACAAATTTGTTAGATTATAAACATGTGGCCACCAGCATCATGACATCAATCTTTCATCAAAGGCTTAGACTCAAAGCAGTAGATAGATGCAACATCATCTCTCAAGGATTAAGAACACAATAGAATTTTCTATCAAGTCACTCCATCAAGTTAGGATATCCAATTTAACTGCGACCGTAGTTAGTAAGAGATCTAATTATCAGTCTTACACTTATACTTCTCACATCAAGGTTACCAAGCTCTTCATGACCAATGAAATCAAGTTAGATCATTCAAATAAAGATTTATCAAAAAACCAAGAGTGTCAATCATTCTTATCACAATTATTACCAACAGACTCATGTATAGGATTCAATGAACTATCCTTCTATATGAAATCCATCATGAAAAGTTTCAAGAGTATCATTTACTAGAGTCAAGATGATAGCCTTCTTTATAGGATCAAGATGTCCAACAGAGAGATCATAGATGTTAGTAAAACATCAAGTGTATCACTAGATAGCCTCATATAATTCAAGAAGATCATAAATGTTCAACACCAAGTGCATAATTTCATCATATGAAACATAGATCCAAATCACTTTCAAGTACATGTATGAACCATTTATTCTCATCACCTTAGGGCTTACAGTGCCAATAGTTGAAACATACCATGCATACCTTGTGGTATTACCTATGCACCTTTTCATTAGACATAGGCCACTTGAAGCATTGTGTCATCTTTTCATCAAGTACCTCTTTATCTCTTTCCAAATCTGCATGTTAAAATGATCCTCAAGAAGGATCTATTCATCACATCTCATCAATGAGGTTAGAAATATTAATATACTTAAATACATATGCAGGAAGTACAAGAAATAAACATAATCATCATATCTAACAAGTAAGAAGCATCATAAGTCAAGAAATACTTATCTTCAATGGCAGTTGATCCTCTCCCTCTTGAACCAATCTTCAAGACCCATCAATGTCTAGGGTCCATATACCAATGTTGCTTTCAAGTATCTAACCAAATCTACTAGGGATTATCCCATCTAGGGCTTCATTGAATCTTCATCAAGTTCTTGAACATCTTTACATAGACCATGCTAGAGTTTCATACATCTAATCTCAAACCTTTTCCATAAACTAGGGTTTTCATCTCCAACCCTAACCTCATATAATCAATCAAACCCTAATCATAAATATGCCTAGGGTTTTCTTCAAACCCTAGAACTATTTTAGGCCTCCACCATCCTCTTCTTGCTTCCATCAAAGGTGTCATCATCATGGTGATCTCCATGACTTTTCTTTAGCTCAGCTCTGAATCTATGTTATTTTTTCACATGGCGAAAATGTTCTTTTCTATGATAGTTTCATTTCATCATTAATACATTAAGTTCACCCCATATCATCATTACATTATACAGATCTACACCATTATACATCAACATATGCAATTATATATAAATAAACAACATCACCATCAACATCAATGCAACGGAATAGGAAAGGAACAATAGAAGAAAGCATGCACACACATAGAGACACTGAGATTGGTCCAAGACTAGGGAAAAACCCACTATGGTGAGAACCCTTCCAAATCTTCTTCTTCTTCGATCATCTTCAAATGATGTAGTGAAAGAGAGTACAATGATCCATAACTTTGTTTATGCAGCAAAGCAATAATGATATTTATGAAACAGATCTAATCAAGCTAGGAATTAGAATTCTCATACTAATGTTTGTAATGTGATGTCACAAACTAATGTCAACTAATACATACGGCTGTCACTATGTCGAACATTGTTATCACTGTCAATGAGCCCAATACATATGTTTGCAACAAAAACTAACAAATCAGATCTAAATATCTGTATAAAAGTAGAGAGAAAACTAGATCTACCAGATCATTGAAGTCAACTGAAGCCAAGATGTCAATCTTGAGATCTTAACTTGGTTCGCTCTCATCAAAATTGTCTACATGCGACTGAAAATCCTTGGCTGCTCTCTCAGATACTATGGGAGGGAAACTGTGACTACTTGGTCGCTCTCTGGAAGACTTTGTGTGTGCAACAGGGGTGCAATGCACCTAATACCCATAGAAGCTACCTTACTATCTCTGTGAGAGCGACTGAGATGTCTTGGTCTCTCTCATGACCACTCTGTGCGAGCGACCAGGGACCGATACATTTAGATTTGTCTCTGAAGCCATTGTGGCTCCCATAAGCCTCTGTGCCAACGTCCAAGGTTCTATATCGCCCTCATAGGCACATGTGCCAACATCCAAGGACTAGAATGCCATGTTATGTGCCAGCGACCAAGATCCAGAAGACCCTAACCCAGAGTGAACCTTTTGCCTATGATTTCAGACACTTGAGCGAATTCCTTTTGTCGAACCTATGTGAACCAAGAAAAAAGAGAATAGATTATGTGTCAAAATTATCTTGAGGTCTCTTCTATTTAGGCTTTCCTAAGGGTTCACTTGGGGTTAAGGGTAACCCAAGCAGTTACTCATGTGGTTAGGGCTGACACATTCCATAATACATGTATGATCAAAATAATTCATAACTTAACTTCTGCTTAACCAAATTGGGTGATCTTTAGGTCGATTTTGGTCCTCTTGAAAAAAGGATTCCAATGTAATCATTATCTCGGTCATTTGAGTTGTCCAAGGTGGAATTTTACTGTAGTTTACAAAATTAACAACTTCCTGGTTTAACAATTAGAGGATATGAATGGGAGGAGGAATTAATTCCAAAATATCCCCAATTGGATGTTGTAGCAAAGCTTAGGCACTTCTCACTTGTGTGAGTGCATTTGTTCCTTGGTTAGTTAAAATATAAGGCATCCTCTACCCACATGTAGTTTCCACTCGACGCCAAATGTTAAGTTGGAAAAGATGGGGGTTCATTCCCTTTGATTTGCATGGATGGATATTAAATATTGGTCATTGTTCCATCCTTGCGATCATCATATGGATGACTTTGATCCATTTTACCAAAAGAGATGTGACTCCTTGCTTCTTCTTATTGCTAACTTAGCCCTTCTTTCATATTGACAATTATAACCATGCTTATGCCCTTGATTTTTGCTAATGCTTCACGAAAGAGGGGGATTTAATATTTGATGATCCACTGTTCTATAATGGTAACTCTATTTGTCAAGGAGACTATTTTTTCATTCAAATTTCTATAAACATGATAAAAATTAATTTTTTCAAATCTCAATATTTGTAATGCAATTCCTTTATGAACAAGGGGAAGAGATTGATTTTTTGGTCCTCTAGCTTTCCGCACCTCACGAATCACTATCATAGAATCTCTAAACACTGAGATTTTGGTAATTTTCCTTTCAATTGTTATTTCCAAGCCTTGCCATAGTGCTAGGAATTTAACTTGACATTCGGGGCAAAAGATAGCCCCTCCAGCTCTAGCTACCAATATAATCGGCTAAATTATTAACAACTAACATAAATACTTATTAAATAAAAATCAAATTTAACACAAAGTTATTAAAATTTCATAAATTTACAAGTAATAAAACTATCAAAATATTGAAAAAGATCTCCTCATGAAAGAAGATATTTAAAAGAAAAATAATATGTATTAATGAACAAAATTCATAAATACTATTATTATAACTACTAACTAATATCTAAAGCTACAAATTAAATAATCTAAATTACTTTACCATACATTTTTGTGAGAGAATTCAAATGAAAAAGGCTATTATATTACAAGTTAATTTAACATATGACTTGCTTAAAAAAACGTGTCCATGTGACCATTTAGATCGACTCTCACGTGAAGGTGAATTCCATTTTGGTTCATCTTTTATGATAAACTTGACTTCTTGTACACAAATGGATTAACAAATGCAAGAGTTCGAAATCCCCCAGAAATCCTCTTGACTAAAAAGAATTTTAGTACCTAAATCCCCTGGATTTACCTGGTCTCTCATGTGGCGAGGAGAAAAAGAGGAAATTAGTTGGTAATAGCTATTGAATAACAGGGAAAATAAGGTGTACATAGTCACAGACTGGATGGAATTCCATTGACATTGCAGGTCCAATCAACAAAGTAAATAACTGTGACTGTGAAAATATTTCTAATTGGTATTTATATCTTCTAGAATTGGAAAAAAAAATACATTTCCAATATTAACAATCAAATTAAATCAATATGTCAGTATTCTATTCAGTAAACCAATTAGGTATAATATGTGACAAACAAAGATCCTTCACGGTAGCAATAAGTTGGTAGCAAATGTCATGATTATTGTGGAATAATGGCACTTTTTGTTCATTGACTAACAGTCATTTCATAACAGTCATTTTTTTTCATTAACTATCTGTTGAAAAAGCAAGCAAAGGTGATAGGTGTGTTTATATTGAAAAAAAGGTGGGGTGTGTTTCAATTTTTTTATTATAAATATTATTTATATATTTAAGATTTAATAAGAATTTTTTTTGTCATAATGTTTATTAAAAGCTATGATTAATTTTTATTAAGCTATTTATATTTTATAAATGGGGATTTGTGATTATTTATATTATTAAAAGGTGTTTTTAGTCAAATTTTCAAATTTCATGATTTGAATTTTTACTAACTTTATTGTCACCTTTATCTATATATTTATTATTAATACAAAATAATGGTACTTAAGTGTGTTATTTATTTTTCTATATATTTATATATTTTAAATTTAGATAGTATTAGCATATTATTATAAATTAGAATACAATATATATTTGATAATGATGAGTGATGTGGAAAAAAATCAAGATTATAGTAGTGCCAAAAGATCATTGTTTTTACTTTATAAAAAAATTTATAATTTTTTGAAATGTTTAAACTCTTGAATTTATGATTAACTATTATGTTAATGTCACATAAAGAAAAGACATATAACAAGTGTTTGAAGAAGTTATTGTTGTTCCTCCTCTTTTTGACCAAGATAAACGGAGGGGTGTAACCCCCTCCCCCTAATAGATTAGGACTAGAGGGATTGTTTATAAATGATGGAACTTGGTTTTTGTTCTCCATTGAAATGTTTTGGGTGCTTGCATTATTATTGATATTGATCTCAATGTTGAAGACCTCTTTACATAATGTATCAAATTTCTAATCTATCATACGTAACTTCTGCATGATATGTTGTTTCTCACTACCTTTATCTTCAACCTCCTTAGCTATGAAAACTTTTTTCATCCAATGAAGCTCAATAAGTTTGCATATTTTAGTATCTCTTATTGTAATCCATCATATTCAAATTTTGTATGATAAGTTGTTGCTCACTACCATTATCTTCAACCACCTTAGCTAAGAAAGCTTCTTTCATCCAATGAAGCTTAATAAGTTTTCATATTTTGGTATCTCTTATTGTATAGAAATCACGGATGTATTATTTAAACTTAGTCTCTAGTTGTTTTGTTGAGGGCTTATGTGTTTTTATCTTGATGACCTATTACATCTTGGCCACATTAAATTTATTTTTTGTAGGGAATCATGCAAACTCAAGTAGGACTAATGGTTAAGAACATGTGTTTCCTCTTTACAGTCACATATTCAAAATTGGAGGGGGTAGAGTTTGTACATGTTGATTGTTTAATATTGGTCTGTTGTGATGAGGCTTGAGGGATAGGCATCACCCTAGCATGGGATCCCCAAATGATCATTGGTGAGAGTGTCTTTGGATGTTTCGGTCCTTACCAATTTGCAAGTTCTTGCTAGCATTGACTTGCAAGCTATCGATACTAGTTTTACCCAATTATTTGGTTAAAAAAAATTGTAGGGAACCTACATTAGAAGTCCATGGCCATTCTCATGGAATCCATTTGGCCTCTAGTTATGCATTGTGGAGTTTATAAGGGAGGCAAAGTTTGGTAGAGGATGGAATGTCTATGCTAGGCTCATGTTTTCTACACTTAGGGTTAGCCTCTTTACATGTAATCTTCCTTGGGAGTGACTAACTCTTGACATAAGTTAAATGGAAGAAACTAGGTGTAAGAACCAAGGAACATAGAACTTGAGATAGAAGAATAAGGGTATACCCATATGGTAGCTTTTCTAGGTAGGAATCCAACAAGAGAAGCTTCAAGGGGGTTTTAGGAGTAATATAGAGAGTTGTGAAGTGGGTCAATGTTTGAAATGTAAAATGAGATTGTGATAAAGCCTAGAGGAAAAAAAATTGAAACCACGTGGATATGAATAATTCAAACAAGAGATGAATGTAACCAATGATCACAGATAATCCAATTATTAGGAGCCCATAAATAGAAACCACTAAAGACAAGATAATCTAAACCTTAAGGGGGTTCATAGTCTATGTTCAAATGTATAAGTCATAAAGACATATTTTAATGTAAAATGGAACTTGATAGATATGTAGCTGATATAGTAAACCTTAATTAAATTTGAATCCATCAACAAGACATCTTATAAGAAACCAATGGGAAAAGAGTGCAAGTCGGGGAAGAGAGTTCTCAAAATTGGCCTCATTGCATGTAATGATTCTTCTTCTTCTCCAATTCCCACTCTCTCGTTTTCTTCATATTTTTGCGGTGTATTCATTTCTTGCATTTTTATCAATGTTCTTATGATTAGTTTACTAGAACATCTATATGTTTTCTCTCCTCCTATCTCGGCATTCAAGCCTCCTATATCTCAGCCCCCAAGATCCATATTAGTGGTATTAGAGTGGGTTATCACTCCTTGGGAACAAGGGTTTGAATCATACTTTAGTTTCAAAGTTTTGCAACAATCTCCAAGCTCCTTTTGACACCTTTGGAGTCCATTCCCTGGGCCATACACTGTAAGCATCACAGTTGGTCCATAAGCATTATAGGGGTTTCTACCCTCTAATCTTTATTCACCATCGCAAGATAATTCTTACATGGATTCACTATATCCATTGGTATGCAACCTGAAGGTTCCATGACCTCTACATCAACCAATGTTTTTCTACCAACCCTTCGCATCCTTTGTGGCCCTCTACACTTGGTATTCGTGCATTTATTGTTATTGCATATTTATATAACCATGTCATAACTTAAAAAAATTGCATGTAACACATGTAAGATTGGGTGACCTCATTTCATCTATTTATTAGCTTCATCATAGTGCTATGACTATCATTCAAGCACAAACATGGATTGAACACAAGACAATAATCTTCAACCAACTTTATGCATGCGCCATGGCCTCAACAAAGAATTTAAGAGGGTGAATGGTAGATCATTTTAAATTATATCCTAGATCAAATGATTTTTTATGGAATTTTATTCCATTTCCTCGCTTTAGAGATATCATCAATTAAAGCCACATGTCTATAAATTAGTGAGACCACGTCTATCTTGAGTTTCAGAAACAATTTCTCACTCCATAAATCATTATAAAGAAACTATATTATATAAATGGGAAGTTATATTCAATAACTCAAATGGGTCTTCAACGGAATTTGATTTCATCACTTGCAATGAAAGTTATCAGCAAATTTGTAGCAAGAGGTTAATTTTCAGGAAAAAAAACTACGATAATGGGTCATCGACAAACCCGCAGTTATGGGTAAACCACAAAAAACCCTTATCTAAAATTTTCATGTCCAACTCATTCATGGGTTATTCACAAAACCATGGTTATGAGTTAAACACATAAAACCCTTCTCTTCATTTTCATGGCACTTGGCACATTGTAAGCACAATGGTTATGGGTCATCCACAAACCTGCAGTTATGGGTTAGCCACACAAAACCATTCTCTTCCTTGGATTATAGTATACTATAACCATAATGGGGTCCCTCTTTTTTTGGCATGGATGAATGATGGGGACCATCATTTCCTAAGGGGGGGGATTAATCAGAAGCTTAGAGGGGTTTATAGTCTAAGTTTGGATGTATAAGTCATATTTTTATGTAAAAGGGAACTTGATAGATATGTAGTTGACAAAGTAAGCCCTAATTCAATTTTACTTTGTCAACAAGACACCTTATAAGAAGGCAATAGGAAGAGAGTGAAAGTTTGGGAGGAGAGGTCCAAAATTGGCTTCATTGCATATAATGGTTCTTCTTAATGTAATTCTTCTTCTTCTCCAATTCTTTCTCTCTCTTTCTCTTCATATTTTTGTGATGTATTCAGTTCTTGCATTTTTATCAATGTTCTTGTGATTAGTTTCGTGGAAGATCTATATTTTTTCTCTCCTCCTCTCTTGGCATTCAAGCCTCCTAGATCATAGCCACCAATATCTAGATCACAAGCAAAGACAAATTTGGTTTGGAAGTAGAGTAGATGATAAATTGAACATTGTGGTTACTGATAATGTGGGTAGCCATCATGTAGTTTACAAATTTATCTTTACAAATAACTTTTAGATTTCTCAATTCCCTAACATATCAATTCCTTTTCATAGTAAGCAAATAGAGATACTTGTAAATATAGTTCTTAACAAAAGAAAACAAGATAATAATTGGTGGAGTTTCAATCCATACAAATTTTCCAAATTTGGGGCTGAATCCAACATCTACAAAGTGCTTGAGCTTTCCTCCTTTGCTATGAAATTTACATACCTAAATGGGGAGTTGGTTGTAAAAAGGCTAGCCCCTACTCTTTCCATCACGATTCCCAAACTCATCATCTTAACAAATCATACCTGAAACTACCTCTTGGATGAATTAAACCCACAATGAAACTTTGTATCATTAGCCTATTATGTTTCAATTTCATTTGATTAGCATGCATGGGCATGTCAATGAGGCTCCTCCCAACATATAGGAGGTGTCATGATCTCACTACTTTCCAACCCATCTTAGCAATATCTAAATATATGTTACACATGAATGTGTAAAACAAATTTTAATTTTAAGTTAAATATTTTAATTTTAAACATAATAAAAAATTTGCATCTAGAATGCACAATTGAAGTACATAGAAATGAACCCTACAAGGAAAATTTCTTTAGTGGTTCTAAAAGAAGAGGGTAAAATACCATCCTCCTCTCAATAAAATGATAGAAGGGGAGATCGAATAATAAATCTACTAAAAATTAAACATATTGCATCTTGAGTACATGAGTAGATTTTACAAATTATTTGCACAAGATGACACAAAAATAAATAATTTCTAAGATTTGAATGAGATCTATCCCTCATTAGATCCAGGGGAGGAAAAATAGTGGGCACCAGATTTTAGGTTATTTTTTATTCGAACTTTTCTACTTCTTGTTAAAGGAGGGGAGAAACATTGATTGTTTTTTAAAACATCTAAATAGGAAGGAGGATAAGAGGAAATGTTCACCACCTACTCTTCCTCTGTTCTAGCCTATGATTCCTTTTTTCTAAAATATAGATTTATTCATTTTTATTAGATATGACCTCATCTTCAGTGGGTGAATTAATGTTCTCTATTTGCACTGGATTTGAATTTGGTTGATTAGAATGGTGTGTTGGATGAGATTGGGCTTTAGCAACCTCATCATCTTCCCCTAAATATTTAAAATCTCCATATATATTACTAGAGGGAGAATGTTGGTGAGACTTTGGCCTACTAGTAGGATGAGACTTCTTAGACAATAGTTTCATTTTCTTCCTCAAAACTTGTTTGAATGTTCCTTTCTCATCATTATTTTGAGAAGATAGCATTGGGATAGAAAGAGGTTGAGATGTTAGAGTATTAGGATAACTTTTTGCAAAGTACCCATACTTGCGGCAAGAATTATATTTAAAATGAGCCTACTCATAATACACGGCTTGAAGATGGATCCAACCCTCCCAATCAAGTTAAATCACCTTAAGGATTCCTTTTGAAAAATACAATTCAACACCAATTATAGCATAAGAGAAGATATCCTCTTTGGTATCTAAACACATAATATAGTAGCTCAACTTGTCTTCATTGGATTTAAAAATACCATCACTTTAGCAAATAAATGGAATACGTGACAATCTAATCTAGATATGTACATACGACATTTCCATGTTGGGATTAAGTTTCAGAGTCTAGTGGATGAGAAACATTTCTCTAGAACTTATGAATAAGGCCCAAATCTAAAGGCTTTTAAAAATAAATGAATAATAACCTTTTCCATACTACAAAGTACAAACAGGCTCATGTTTTATCAATCGTTAGAGATGTAATCCAAAATAAAGTTATAACTAGGGAAAATGCCAATAAACTTATCAATCAACCCTTTTCCCTAGAGGGTCTTAATGTCCTTTTTCTGTTTAAGAAGAAACTTTCAAGTCAAGAGAAGGAATTGCATTCACCCTTTTTGCAAATATGCTTAGCTTAAGACATTTTTTATTCATTGAATCATAGAGTATAGTGATATGACCTTTCATGATAGGATTGAACAAACCACCCATTGAATAATGTTATGAACTCTTCAAATCAATTATTTTTTGGTGATATACTCTTGAATGTAAGCCACATATAATTGAATTTCATAACTAGGATCCAAGGAAAGAAAGAGAAAGAAATTTGGTGGCAGTAACTGCTAGACGGTCGTAATGCTGAAACCCATAAAACTACCAAGACTGCCCAACCCAAACAATGAGTAGTTTTTGAATCAAAATTAACAAGGTTAAAACCTTTTTCATGAACCCAAATATTCTTGGTTTTTTCTAATCATAAAGAGGGGATTCATCCCTTTTATGCTAATAATCACAATTGAAAAAAAAAAAAAAAAAAAAATCCCCTATGGAGCACCAGCGTAAGAAAGATGCATTGACATTTTCCTTCCAACTCTACAAACAAGTACACATTAATCTTTTCAATTGAGCACAACCACAAATTTTCATTCATCTCCACATTTCACCAAGCTCATGAATAGGTTGTACCATACCACAAGCCAAGTCTGAAATCAAGCAACCAAATCCATGTTTGTAGCATGTATGTTGTAAGATAAAGTAGAAGAGTGAGGATGATGTGATAGATCCTTTTCTTGAAAGGAAGTATGTGTGCATGAGTTGCAATACCATATAACATAATCTCTCTTGGTGCAACCACAGGTTTGACCACTACCACAAAGTACCCCCAGGCTCTGAGTTAAACCCTCATTGGAATTGAATCTTTGTTTTTCTATTAAGGTTTTATTTTTGTTTTTCTTTGAAGCATGTTTATATATCATATTTGTTTCTTTATGAAGTAATTTTGTTTCTTTGAATTTGATAAATTTTATTAAATTTTAAAATATTATAGAGATATAATTTTGTTAACATGTGCAAATTTATATAATTATTATAAAAGAAAAAACTAAGTTTAAAATAATATAATGTTATTTTATAAAATTTTGATAAATCATCTCTTAAAAAAACTTATTAAATGAATATAAAAAATAAATAAAGTAAAGAAATTTAATTTTTAAAATTTTCAAAAAAATTAAACACATGAGATATAAAGAAAAACCATCACAAACACACATATCTCTATACTTTGAAAATAATGAAAATAAAACTACCAAACATATCATAAGAATAAATTGAACATGGAGAGTAAAAAGTATAAGGGGTGTATATATTGATTAGTCTAGATCTATCATAACTCTAGATTTATCTTGTATTAACAAGGATCAAATCTCTTGAGGTGCAAAACACTTTTGGATTGCAAAACTTGAGGAAATGTTTGGACCATGAGATATTTGATTCTCCCTACTTCTAGATGAATTTGAAGTTAAAATGGATATATGCCAATTTAATTTGTGAATAATGACACAAAATTTGTATATGATCAAGTACATTATGTATATGTCTAAGATCAATATGATAATTTACAACTTGTTGACTTTCCTCACTTGGTTGAAAGTATATACAATATTATTGAGAATGTAAAGGTCAATATATATTCTTTAGTTTTTATAAACATTCAAAATTAAGTCTTTATATATGTCTAAGATGAATCTAATCATATTAAATTTACTTAGTTTGTTAAAAATATAGAGAGAATTATTCAGAAGTATATTTCAATAGATACATAAGAATATGTTGAATGCAAACAAAGTAAGAATATTGAATTGATGCGTGTACACTGAAATCAATAAACAATTTCATTTTATATGTCAATTTCTATGCTAATTTCAATTTCAATTTAAATGTCAAGGTTAAGTTGTATTTTAGTTTTTATAATTTATATGTCAATATCTCTTTCTATTGTTGTCAATTAGGGTTATCTTGGGTGGGTTGGAGGAAGGAATGGAATCCTCCTCACCCACGTTCAATTCCCACAAATGAAAAGAAAAATGTTGATAGTATTGATAGTATATATATATATTCCTCATATGGAATTTATAATGTTGTAATCGTGAAAAAAAAAAAATGCATTAATTCCATATAATGTTGTAATGTGAAAAAAATAAAATGCAACAATTTTTAGTTTATATGTTAATTTTTATTTATATTGCTATTCAATGTCAAATTCTATTCATTTTTTATTGTATTTATTTCAATTTGCTTTTATCAATAAATAATAAAAAATGTCGAATGCATTAATACATGCATATTGAAATCAATGCATTTGTTTTATTTTACAAATTGATTTCTATTTATGTAATTTTTTATTTCAAATTTTATGTATATTATTTCTTTTTCTATTCCTATGTCAATTTCTATTCAATGTATTTCTATTTCTATTTTAATTTATATTCAATTTATAATGCATAATTCTAGTTTCCATTGATTAATAAATAATAAAAAATGTAAACCAAAATCAACGTGTTGATTATACTATATGTTATTAGTGCAAGCATAGGTACTTTGATTTTACTATGAATAATTAAATAATATGTATATAAATAGGTTAACCAACTAAGTTATTATTCTAAGCAATGAATCCAACCCTAATCTTCTTTGGCTACATCAAGATCTTGTTTTAGCTAGTAGATACAAAAGACAATCCAAAGACTTAATTAAGAATTTATTTGGTACCAAGTTAGTCAAGCTATATAATTCTCAAGACCTTATAATTCACAATGGTGTAATCATGTGGTGAAAGTCCAACTAGATGACTTATATTCATGGGGTTCACATTAGTGGCATGCATTATGTGATATTTGTTATCCATGTTTCCAACTAAATTACAAAGTTGGACATCTTAAATAACCGTGAGCTTGAATTTGATCATAGACCTTTAACCTTAGCTTGAAAATTTTCCGTGTACAAAATTCACATGCAAGAGAATTTTGAGAATCAAAGGCACATGCTTTTCAAAAAAAGTAAAATAAGAATCAAAGACGGTTGATAAGATAAATACATGCAAGCCTCCTAATTAAAGGAATACAAGGTATTATATAAATAAAAATCAAGAGAAATTACTACATCTATCTAAATTAGATCCTAGAAATTTTTGGAGGAAAATTCTAATTCATAAAATAAAATAAAATAATTTGATTCCACTGAAGAACTAGAGTTCCTACCTTAAAAACCTTTATGAATCATTTAGTTCCATGGATACAATTTTGAATCCCCCTATAGAGGATGATATATTTTCTCCAAAAGAAATTGAGTTTGGGGTTAATATATTCGCTAATGGGAAAGTTAAGGATATTGGAGGATACCAAACTGAAATTTTTAAAATGAGGTGACCTATCATCATCCCTCAAATAAATAAGCTCTTCAATTTGGTAGTGAAGTAAGGCTTCCCTAAGCCTTGGACATAGAGCCTCATTATTCCTATATTTAAAAATAAGGATAAAATCATTCCCTCTAATTATAGAACCATTATGATGAGCCACATATTAGCCAAGTTGTATAGAACTATTTTGGAAAAGCAGATTATATTTTGACCACAAATACATGGTATAAGAGCTAAAATCCAAGTGGATATATCATTCAACTATGGACCACCTTATTACTCTGATGAGCATTGCATAGGAATGTTGTAATATTAAAATTGATCTCTTTTGTTGTTTTATTGAAGTCTTTATAAAATATTTTGACATCATTCGTAAGACAAAGTTGTGGAAGAGTCTAGAAGAGATAAAAACTACTCACAAGTTGAGAATTACTATGGTAAGGTTGCGCATTAATGATATTTCCAGATTTAGGATCATTGAGGGTGTAATGTCCCTTCATAAATTATTCCAATTTTGGTGAAGATGGGGCCCATTTGATTTTTATAGAAGACGTAGGAGTTAGAGGCAATTTAATTTTATATTGTTTTGTTTTGTTAATGATATGTGGGGACTAGCCACATAAGAAATAAGCACAACCTAATCCAATAATTCAAAATGCATGAGAGGGAAGAAAGGATTCACGAAGGTTATAAAAGGAAGGCAACACACTTCATTTCGCATTGTTGGCTTATTGAATTTGATTATGTTACTTGAGTTGTTTAGCTGGGTCACTCATTGTTTAGCAATATGTTTCCAAGCAAAGAACTCACCCTTTCTTCAGGGGAATTCGAGTGCCACTAGAGAGGTTCATCCATTATCATCTGGAGGAGATTCACAGAGATATTTCCAAAATTTATATTCAGTCTGCCCCAATGGTGTGTATTTTTGGAGGACACGGTAGTGTATGTAGTGTGACCATTGCAACATTCTACTGAAGGTCTATTGCTTGTCAGGAGAAATAAGGGAAGTATTGGTGGAGTTTATTGCTACCTTTCCAAAGTGTTTGAGGAGGATTTTGTTGGTGTAATGGCAGGCAGTGTGCTTCAGCAGATTTGGAGGGTGTAGGGCCTTTTGGGCGTCGATTTTGGAAGGTCAAAACTAGACCAAACATTTATGGATTTTTCTAGGGTCTTGAAAAGGACCCCAGATATAAATTTACAGAATTGTTTGAGCACCGGAGGTGGTGTTTTCAGCCATATATTTGTAGCAAACAATGCATAATTACGGGGGACTGCATGGTGCCTTTTTGGGGGTCGATTTTGGAAGGTCAAAACCATGCCAAACCATTTCTGGGTTTTTTTTGGGTTTTTCAAAAGGACCTCAAAATAAAATTTGTAGAATTTTCTGAGCACCGAAAGTGGGGTTTGAAGCCATATCTTTGCAACAAACAATGCATATTTGTTGAGGTATCGCAAAGCAGCAGTTGGACAATTTTTGGGTTATCATTTCTTCACCTGGCCATTGCTATGCTTGCTAAAAAAGGAAAAATCAAGTGTATTCTTTCCATATATTTGTTCTCTTGCACCAATTATAATAAAATGGCTTAGTTGCTTCCATATTTCTAATTGTTCTGGTTGTTTACTAAATTGTTCTAAAATGTTTTGTGGAGTAAATTTTCTATTTTCTTGCATGTCATTGTTCTTCCTATTTTCGAACATTACAGTGGTATAAGAGCCATAATATTTTCTTAGCTTATGGGAAGCCCTTCGTTCTATGACAAGACCAAAATAAAAAGCTAAGAAATAATGGGATCCAAAGAAAGATTAAAATCAAACAACATGGTAGTAACCTTGAAGGAGGTGATTAGGATGCAACACATGATTATTGATGTGGGGGAGAAGTTGATTCATTCCAAAATTGGGAATCAGGACAATTCTCAATTATACAACAAATCCACTATGCCCAAAACTATGGGTAATGCATAAAGATGTAAAAACATGATTGCAATTGATGTTGAGTTATTGGAATAAAATTGGAGGGCATACCAATCATTGGGTCATGGCATTTAGGCATCCCTCTCTTTTTGGATTTCTGTGAACTAAGAGGCATGCACAAACCAATGGAGGTTTAGTGGAATTATGTTGGGATGATGAGGAGGATTAAGGGAGAAGAGGAGAGAGTAGTTCAAGGGGCCATCGTTGGAAAGGAGATAGTTGAGCATACACTTGTTGATGAGATGCCATTCATTGTTGAGGTATCCATTGATGAGGTATCTCGGGTTGTGATCAAGTTCTTAGGTGATAGAAATGCACCACAGGTTGATGAGGTGTCGGGAGATATCTCCGTTGTTGATGAGGAGCCAATAGTCATAGAGGCATCCAGATCTATGACAGAGTTTTCGGACGACAGTCACCTACAGCTGATTGGCGAGCATGTCTTCTATGTGGGGTTGTCTATGGAGAAGCATTTAGAGGCTCATTTTGAGTCCACGATGGAGGAGGATATGAAACCATCCTTTGGGCTAGTCATTGATGAGGGGCAACATAGAGACCACACATTGGGATTTTAGCACAGTTCGCTTCAAAGGCACACTAATGGGATCTACAACATTATTAGCCCACCCATGCATTGGGTTAAGGGAGGTAGAGTTGTTTAGACACACCATAGGGGATGACCAGGTTAGCAACACTGTTGGGCCACCTTTGCCCATTGGAGAGAGGAGACAAAGCTACCTAGTCAGATATCGTGTGTTAATCTAGATAGCATGATGACATGATTGGAGTTGCACAAGATGCAACATCTGCATGTCAAGGTTGTT
This sequence comes from Pinus taeda, assembly GCA_000404065.3. Taxonomy (NCBI): domain Eukaryota; kingdom Viridiplantae; phylum Streptophyta; class Pinopsida; order Pinales; family Pinaceae; genus Pinus; species Pinus taeda. The sequence goes on along the minus strand of APFE031003484.1, from coordinate 40,954 downwards.
CTATGTATGGGAGTTCGTGCATTTGATCCCTCTATTGGGGTTGAATGGTGAGATATTCTGAGTTGGTATCCAGTGGAGTGGACTGGACTCATGGAGATGGTCATAGTATGGAGTAAAGCTTAGTGGAAGATCTTAATCATCGAGGGCATTAGAAGCCCAGGTTGGCATTGGGATCTAGGTGGATCTCCCTATCTGATATCAGACATGCAGAATGGCTATGGCATTGATGAGGTGGTCAGTCCAATGAGGGAGCACATACATTCCTTAGGGGAATTCCAGTCATTATTAGCGGAAAGGAAGTTTATGAGTAGGCTCCATGGATTGTTTTGGCATGTTGGTCACGCATGGGGGTGCAAGATGATTAACATTCTCTAGTAGGAGCTAGATGGAGGAGGTGGCATGGTTATCCCACCAGGATGGATATTGTATGGAGATGATGTTTTCCCATTGAGGTTTAGGACTCAAGGGTCACAAAGGATCAACATAGCAGAGGTATCCCCTCTAGCAGGAGTGGATTTAGGGTGCCCGGGTCTACCAAGATGAATGAGGAGACATGACACGTGTCATGGTGGGGTCACTAGTAGAGTGGAAAACACTTTGGCACATGTCAGATACCATATGTTACATGGTGGTATGACAGTAGGAATTGGTACAAAAAGCTACACAAAGTTAGATCGTAGCGTCCAGTGTTATATAGAGGGATGTGAATTGATGCATATAGACCCAATTCTAGGCCATAGCTCACAGTGGTCTGCAAGACTATGCAGCGAAGATCTGTGTCCTATAGAAGAGCATGGATATGCATGGTGGTATACCACATCATGCCAATTTACAATGTGGGGTAGGAGGAGTGACTCGCATCGCATTGAGGATGTGTGGGGATGACAGGTGCAGTGACACAGGTAGGACACGAGACGGTACAAGATGGTATAGATGTAGTTAGGGGTATCCAGTGGTGTACAGGGACAAGTTATGGCATACAATGGCATGTCGAGGAGTGCGATGGTACTTGGTGGTATGTAGTGACACATGATGTGGTGCAGCAAGCTCTTGGAGTGTTTCCTCCAAGGAGACTTATGGATAGGGACAATAGTTGTACCATTGGATGCAACTTAACTAGGATGGATGAGGACATTCTTGAGAATCTGGGGACACCATGTTTAGTGGAGGCAGGGCCTTGAGGGGTTATTAGTAGATCCAAGGCAAAGAGAGGGTTATCCGTAGGATTACCCTTGGGCATTTCGGTAGACTCTTGATCATACTCTTTGGGACATACCCACCTATCATCCTCTAGTGTTGCTTACAGTTGCAAATGGTTTGGTTGTTTCCCTTTGACACTCTCCATTCAGGAAACAGGGCATGGGAGGCTTGCCCTAGGCAGTTGGATGACACAAAGCATGTCATGGGCCGAGAGGAGACCCTCCAATTGAGACACTTGGTAGGTGCACGAGTTTACGGTTATAGGCTTAGGGATGGCATGGTTGATTTTCAATGTAGCATATGTTCCACCACTAGGCTCACACTTGGAGAGGTGACCGAGAGGGAGTTACATGGTGCTTTTTCAGCTGGACAACTCGAGGCATTAGGTGAGTGTGAAGTGATGAGGATGGTAGTCCTTGTTGGCATGATGAATCATTGGCTTCCAGAAGTATCTGGGCACATCATCAGAAGCTGGGATAATAGATCTCGTTATGTGATTTGGCAGGCACAAAGCAACTGGATATTCGCGACACAGGTTCTTGATGCTCGGTGGCTACTTATTGGATACCTACATGTTACACAATATTTTTCACACTTCTTGTCCTGTATCCTGAAGCGTCAAAATGACTAAATTCGTCACTATATTCACCATGAAACATATATAGGAGCATCCCTGAAGAATAGAAGAAAAGTTTCCCTAAAAGAGTTTATGAGAAACCTTGTCAAAACCCTAGTTTTCAAGATTAGTGCATTTTGCACCATTGGTGACCCATGCTGGTAACTTGTTGCACTCTTTTGACCTAGCGCTGACAATGTATATTTTTATAGGAAAACTCATGTTGAACCTCTTCAGCCAATTTTCCCTAAAGTGGAGGAGAAACTTGTCTTACTAGAAGCCTCGGGAATAATGAGTTGGTTACAAGTGAATAAGGATTAGTGTGAGATCTCCCATTCTTGGTCCTTGATCCTACTCTCATGGATCTTCCCCTTGAGTTGTGGAACCTCTCCCTCCTTTTATGGATCCTTAACTCCCTCTCCTTCCTTATAAATGAGATCCTACTGTTCACAACTGGCTAGTTATTTCTTGGTTACATTCCTATATTCAAGCTATGCCTAAATTCTGCCCATTTTTCTAAGGAGAAGAAGTGCTTGAAGGTCTTGGCTACAACTTGGACACTCATCCAAGTGAGGATTCCAACATCAAGGCTTAAGTGGTTGTACGCTTCCCTCATTTTCTATTAATGAATACATCATGTGTTTACTTTCCATAAGTGTGTAAATCATTACTCATTTAGTATGATACTCCTTGATATGGCATAGTTTATGTTAGAATGAATTATGATATGTATGCCTTTCTCATTTTTGTTTGATCTTCCTTGCAGGTACTCATCCACAATGACGTAAAGAGGATTGAACTTGAAAGTGAGAAGATTGAGGATGACATCAACGGGCATTTAACATCAAACTGAGGTAGGTCATCTATCTTACTTTGCATTTTCTCGTACAAACTAGGAAAGTTTGCACATGCTTGTCTGGTTTGTTGCTAGATCCTCTTATAGGACTAGAGAGATTGTTTTTGTCAATAGAAGGGATTGTTTGTACAACAAAATGGTGACTCCGTTGGGGAGACTATAGCCATTTCAACCTCCTTTTTATTCTTGGTCTATTTGATTAGTTTGGAAAACCTCTTAGTGATTTGCAATTTAGATTCAGTATGGGTCTGCATTTTGAGTAGTCAGTCCTTTAGAGTGTTGAGCCTAGATTTCTCTTTGAAATTCTTTTATTTTTCCAAGTCTTTCTCATCAAGCATGTTTTATCCTAGAACAATCGTGCTGCTAGTGCATTTTTTTGCAGCACTGAAAGCCCTCTTAGCACGGGTTTTGACTGTCACAGTCGTGCTGATTCCTGAAACTCGAGAATTTTTAGGGTTTCTGTTAGAAAGGCCTAGTGTGTAATCACCTTTGAGGTATCCTCCTTCTCTGTGTGCTTTGGATTTGTCAGTATTTTGGCTGATTTCTTCTTGCTTTGAAAAATACAACCCACTGCTTTGAATAAGTGGAAATGAAGTCTAATTGAGTCCTTAGGGTTTTAGATCAATTGGTTTTACTCCTTGTTGCTTGTGTGTGTGAAAGGAATGTTGACTTTGTTGTCGATTAAGAATTATTAGTTCTTTTGGAAATCATAAAGAAACAACATTAACATTTGTTTTAGCTTTTATCTCAATATTTTATTTTCAAAATTGCATTAGGTTTAATTCCATTGGAAAGTCATTTTTGGGAATATAATTGAGCGTAGATCACATTTCTTGATTCTAAAAGTTGAAAGAAGTGCATTCTCATTTCATTCAAAAAGAAAAAGTGAAAATATTTATATAGGTGCATTTGAATTGAATTTCATTTTATTTCAATGAGTGCATTGAAAAAGAAAAGTGAACAATTCATGTAGCCACATGTTAATGAATTGAATCTCATTTTACTTTTTTTGGGCGCATTGAACTAGTGAAAGTGAAAAACCTAGTTAGGGAGATTTTTTTGTTGCGTATTTTATTGTTTTCTCAGTGTGTGAACCTCTTCCCTATTTTAGATAGCTTTCATTGCATTGAAAAGAATCATTATTTGCATGCTATTTGCATCATAGGTGTTCAGGTGACATCGATCTTTGAGCCTTAAAAACGAAACTTAATTGAAGATCAACTTAAAATTGACTTCAATTAAAATAAGGAGAATTTGTCATTAACGAAAAAAATTTAGAGGGCTAGGCTAGAGATGTGTTCCGACGTCATTAAGTGTAGGAGTTGTCATTATTTTCCAGAATTGTATCCCATGGGTGAAATCTCGTTCCATGTACAGAAGTGTAAAGGGCCATTCTCGAGTACTTTTGGGTATATGGAGGTTCTCCACGCATGGTAAGTATATGGGAATACTCTCATCGAACAATTATGCATTAGACAACACTACTACGGACTGCATTCCCACGTACCATCGTGTATAGTTTGGGAGTCCCCTATAGGTTGTTATCCAACCAAAGATAATTGAGTCTGCCACCTTGTATAGCATGATACATTGAACAAAACATTCATGGAGATTGGCTGTCATACGTTAAGTCCTTGGTTATGCTAAGGTGTATATTGTATTTCATGATTGCTTAGTAAACCCTCATACCTAGTTTACCCCTTTTTGATTTATTTATTTTTTGTTAATAAAATCAATCGACCATAGAATCACAAATCACCCATCAAACAAAAACCTCCTTTTGTCCTCAACATTAATGGTTAATTGTAAAATTGGATTATAGCTCAAATCATTCACCAACACACATTTCTAATTCATTTTCTTAAAAGACATTGCGACAGAACCACCAAGAGTCTAAAACGAGACTTTGTATATCTATGGAGATACTAATGCACCCAATTCACCTAAAGTTGTAGGTTCTGATAACATTGAGCCTAAATCCCTTAAAAATGAAGGAGTTGAACTTGGTCTTGTCCTAAGTATCCAATCCCTTGCTTCCCGACCACCTCCAGAGTTGTTAGGATCATCCCAGGACTCTTCTTTGACTAGTCCTCAACCTATTTCGAAGTTATTCCTTTTTCCTCCTAATCCACTCTTTGAATCGGATTCTCCTATGTATTTATCACCTCCACATCCATATAGTCCTTTTGATACCCCGAGTGTACCTTTGAGTCCTTCTCCCAGAACGATTTGGGTTCTACATAATAATAATCCTTCACATTGACATTGATAATAATAATAATAATGTTGTATGTGTGACATTGATAATAATCCTTCACTATATAATTTGAGTATGTTTTATTATTTTTTAGGATAAATATTATTATGTTATCCTATCTTAGGTTGATGAGGAACATGGGATGATTACGTAGTTTTATGTTATTTTACTTATGTGGGGGCTTTGACATTTGCATAAACCTAACAACATTACATAAACTCAATTTGGATTTTGAGTTTAATTGAAGAAACATTTATATTAAATTTTTGGATTGCATTTAAATTTTAATTTCAATTATAAAATTAGGTTATTAAATATTAATATGGTTATCAATTTTAAAATATCTAATAAATGATAAAAATATTAATATTTATTTGTATTTATTAAATTATAACATAAATTTATATGAATAGAAAAGGTTGTAATATATGTTTAAGTTTTTTTAGATATATATTTTCAAAAAGTTTTACCTAAAATACGGTAAGGATTTGTTGGAATCACAAGCCTAAGTTATGAATTTTACATAATATGAGTGCTATAAGGGTTTTTCATGCCATTGAATACATTTATGCATTCAAAAACACATTTTAAATAGCAAGAAACCACAACTTCATGAAAAATTTATTGTTGAATTATATGAAAAAAAACAAGACAAAAGAGTTAGATTACACCATAAAAAAGGTGCATTAAGGTTAGCAAAAATACATAAATGGTAGTTTCAACATAATTTTAAGTTTGAACATATTATTAGGCAAATTACTAGATCCTCTAGTAGCCTTTTGTAATAAGAAACTACAAGATTTCCCACAAGTGAATTGTTTCACAAAATTGCATAAGAGGCATCCTACACATAAATGCATAGAAAAATTCAAAGTTGGGCCCTTCCTTGAGATTTTTAATCCTCACCATTGGGGGCATGGTTTCTCTATTTCTATAGGATCCTTGTTTTGGATGATGGGGTCCTCCTCTATTGGTCCTTGCTAGAGGGAGATATGTTAGAAGCCAAGGAGAGGGTGTCCATGCATTGAGTGACAATGAGGGATCTTAGTTGGCTACACTCTACAACAAGAATTTGAGTTTTGTGTTGCTATTGTAGAAGAAGTTGCATGACAGTGGGACTGTGTGAGGAATTTGCTTTCTCAAGCTCAATTAATTTGGTCAATATTGTGATGAATGTGTAATTTTTTACACGGTTGATTCCCTTATGTCGATGTAACACTTTTTTTCCTTTGTTGTTGGGTTCTCCATTTCCAACTTGTCAAATATCGATATCCCAAGGTAAGCCAAACAAACACTAGATAAAAGAAGATAACCACATCAAGAGTGATTGAAATTCAAGCTAAGTGAAAGATGTCTAAATTGAAGCTAACATGTCTAAATTGAAGCTAAGTAGTGCCTATAAGAGATAGGTATCCCACATAGAACATCACGAGTAGAATGGAAATCATAGTTTAAGCCTAAGGAAAGTCCCCCTTTTCAACCAAACAAAGTTAATGATCAACACCGAAAATATAAGAATTCTATCCCCTTGAACTAAATCCTGTATTCGGCAGGGATACATGGACTTGGATACTAGAAACCACAACATCAACCCAAAAACATTCAAAGAATTGAACTACATAAACCCTTGAGACCTCTTAATCCCATATATCATGTGAGAACTCAAATTGCATTCAACAACCATAAGTAATCTGAGCTTAAATGGGTGAGAGGTGGTGGAATACCTTGAGCCACTTCCTAGAACATTAATTTTCTATTTGTTAGCACACATTAGAGGCAGATTAATGGGATGTATTTTAATTAGATTTAATCCCATTGATTAAGGACCAAACAAAATATGTCAACCCTATTTTTCTAAACACCTCAAAGCATTAGAGAAGTAGCCATCTTGATCCAGGTGGATATTGGTGGCCACCTGCCAAGTCCATCTAGACCCCCATCATTGTCTCTTTTAGCATTTTCAGTTTCCTTAATTGTAGCACAACTTACTGTTTTTAGCAGTTTTTTGGGTCGTGAACTTCCGGAGCCGTTTTGAGGCCCTAAACGACGTTTTTTGGGGAATCCGGAGGCAACATGAGTCCATGCAATGGACTGATGTTTCCTGTTCCAACAATGGTATTTCTCGGATAGATCTTTCTAACGAGCTATCATACGCGTCAAACGGAGATCGTATGCCAAAGTTACGACCCCGGGAAATTGATGTACCAATTTACCCAAAACGGGGCCCACAATTTGGTGTTTCATCTTCTAGGGTCGGTTTTGGAATGTGAAGGGTTTTCCATTGTTTCTCAATAATAAATAGGCCTTCGAGCCTCATTGTAAAAAAAGTTCGGAACAGTTCAGAGACATGTAGCCGCACATCTCTTCTCAGAGATAAGCTACCATCGTCCTAGCTGGTTTATTTCCAATTCTGGTTGTAAGCATATTTCGGTATTTCCATTAATGAAATGAAGTGTTATTTCCGCTGCATCTCTTTATTTATGGTTATCACATCTCTGTATTTATGGTTATCTCTGTAATCTATTGCGTTCCTGTTTAAATCCGGATCAGTGGCATCAGAGCGGTCTTCTTTTTTTCTCAGTTTTTCTTTGGATGTCCCCGACGAGGTTAGGATATAAGGAGTTAGGGCTTGAACTGGTCGAACCTTTGCAAGACCAGCCTCGAAAATCCCGACAGCCTCCCATGGCGGACGAGAAGAAAGACGAGGAGGCAGGAGATCCTATCAAAATCTTGCTCGAAGAAGCGCTCGAGCGGCGAAGGAACGCGATGATGGATAGCTTCGCGCAGATCCTTCAGCGGCTACCTAGAGGTGACACATCGGCTTCCAGCAGCGACTCTGAAAACGCCACGCACTTTAAGGTACAAGTTAATTTTGAAATCCCCATCTTCGAGGGTAAAATAGACGCAGATGCTGTAGATAAATGGTTAAATCTGCTAGATGGGTATTTCTCTGTTCATAAATTTTCAATTCGGGAAAAGATTGTTTTCGCTCTTCTCAAAGCAGCCCGCCACATCAAGGACTGGTGGGAAACCTACTGCGAGCAGAAGGATGAAAGTACAGGCTCACTATTTTTAGCCGCACCCACTTGGAATGACTTTCGGAATGCCATCAAGGAGCAGTACTACCCTATCAAAAGCTATGAGGACAAATACATTAGATGGGCCACGCTGCGGCAGGGACGGGACCAAGATGTACCTGAGTTCACAAACATCTTTCACACCCTTCGCATACAGTTGGGTATCAAAGATTCTGAGCTGCATCTGGTACTCAAATACTGCGGCTGCCTGCATAGATACATCCAGGAAGAGATGGAGTTCTTGGATATCTCCTCACTCGGCACAGCATACCGATACGCTGTCAAAATCAAGAAAAAGTTCAAGCAGAAGAAGAGAGACTTTGGATCTGCAAATCCGAAACCCAAAGGACAAAACCAAGGCGGGGTGACCCAAGACAACCCATCGAAGCCACAAGAAAAGAACAACACCACAAAGCCGAAGAAGGACACAGGAAAGTGGTGTGAGTTCCACAAGGGTCCCACTCATAACACAAGTGAGTGTCGGACCAAGCAGTTGCTGGTGGCCGAGTTGAAGGCTTTTGAATCAGATGCATGTTCTGACCCTGAGCCAGAACCCGACAAGGGGAATGGAAAAGGGAAGAAAATCATTGATGCGGATCCCAGCACCACTATTGCAACCGCCAAGATCCAAAAAAATGAGCATGAAAATCCAGAGGAAGGGGAGCGTCTTTTCCACTCACAGATGTGGGTGAAGGGTTCACCGCTGCAATTCATTGTTGACAATGGTAGCCAAAATAACCTTATTTCAGTAGAGGTTGTGAAGCTATTGGGCCTACTGACTACACCACACCCCCAGCCTTACAGTATCGGATGGCTTCATGAAGGACGAGATCTCAAAGTTCACCAGCAGTGTCGCCTTCCCTACAGCATCAAGCCCTTCATAGACGAGGTATTGTGTGATGTTACACCTTTGGATGTTTGTGATGTATTACTAGGCCAACCATACTTGTGGAGGTGACATGCTATGTATGAGTCAAGGCCTCGTGCTGTCATTATTTCTTTGAATAATTCATTATACAGGATACCGGAGGTATCCCCACCTACCGCCACATCTTTGATCACCGCTAAGAAAGGCAGCAAGCTCATCTCCCAGACCAAGAAATTCATCTGTCTAGTTCACTCCCAAAGTAAGTGGAAGATTGTCATCACATCCATGACCCCCGCGAAGGGTTCCTTCATGCAGCAGTAGCAGCGAAGGGATACAGTCATGACAAGACACAGGAATAACTTCTCCTCACCCACAGGGGTACCACACAAGTTTCAGGTGGGCAACAAAGTTTGGTTACATATGTAGAGAGAACGCCTTACCAGAACCCATCAGAAACTCAGGCGACTTTGACATGGTCCTTACACT
>APFE031003484.1:10822-31520 GCA_000404065.3 Pinus taeda | reverse complement strand
GTTGACAACAGTTTCTTGGTACAGTAGGAAGGAGAGATCCGTGGCACTCAGTTTAGCAGAGGCCGAGTATATGGTAGCAAGTTTGGCTGCATACGAGGCTATATGGATGAGGAAGATCTTGGTCAGGTTGTTCGGTTCATACTTGGAGCCTACTGTGATTTATTGTGATAACCAGAGTTACACTAAACTCTCGGCTAATCCAGTATTTCATGATAGATCTAAGCACATTAACATCAGGTACCATCATATCAGAGATTGTGTGCAGCAGAGAATCATGTTACTTTCATACATTCCAATAGAGAATCAGGATGCTGATATCTTGACGAAGGCGCTCACCAGGAGAAAATTCGAATACCACCAAGGCAGGATAGGGGTTGCTGATAACCCATATCTTGTTGAGAGGGATTGTTGAGAATGCAACAAGATGATGGAGCTTAGTGGAAAGAAGTCGTTGTCACTAAGTGGGCTTGCAGGCTATTTTTGGCGCAAAGTCTATTTTTAGACTATGTCTATTTTTATACATATGGATCATGGTCTATGAGTTGCAGGATGCTATTTGTGGATGATTGGTCATGTTGGTAAAAATATATGGACTTCTATTTTTAGACATATGGGAGGATTCTATTTTTAGACTGCCAGGCTAAAAATAGAACAGACGAATATTATTAGCTCATAATAATATTTGGACTATAAACATTATCTTATCCTCTTGGAGCACTTCAGTTTGAGCTACAGATGTGGCACATGCAACTGTGAGAAGGAAGTACGCTTTTCTTGTGAGTCAGTTGAGCTATTGCATGGTGGACTTTAGTTAGAACTCAAGTGGTTGAGTTTTGGTGGAGTTGATTGAGGAGTTGATGGAGTTGTGTTTAGTTTGACTTGGTTAAACTAGTTGTATTTAGTCTAACTGCAGAATACACTAGTGATGAGTGATGTGAATTAATTGTTAATTAATTCACTAATTATTAACTCATAAAGCAACTAAAGAATACATCAGTTAACTCAGTGCATTGATAGTTCAGTGGAGACAGGAGTTAGAGATTGAGATTGCTATCAGTTGTGACTATAGTTGTGCATGAGATCTTGCACAATCAATGGATTGAGTAATGCCAATGAGGATTGTGTGGTTCAGCCAAGGAAATACAAGTTTGCTTCAACCATTCATCATTATTCTCATGCAGGATTGCGCAGTAGAGGCAGGCAAGTAGTGGAGGAGAATTGAACCTGTGATTGATTCAGATCTGAGCTAGTTTTGTGTGTAACAGGTGGAGATAGTACTGAGTACTTGTGAGGAGTATTGTACTATGTATTGTTACATGTTCTCAATAATTATAATATACAGATAGTGTGGGGTTTTCAGATGTATGCTTTCCCCGAGTTACATATTGTGTTAATGTGCGCATGCGATTGATGTTTCATTGTTTTTAATTCTGCAAAATTGATGATCAACGTAGAGGAGGTTATGTATTATGCATGTATTCCGCAATAGTGTATAATTTGGATAATCTCTATGAATAAGTGTCATATTATTTAAAATTTCTACATGACCCTCATCACCACAGCCCTAGCTTTGCTTATGTAGCAATTGAGTTTGGGTTGCCAAGTTCCTCCTTGATTTCCTTAGGATAAAAGCAATGAAGTTGCCATTCTTTTCAGCTCTTTCCCATTTGCCTCCTTCATTAGGATTAGAAATCCCCCAAAATAGGTCGAACTTGAGATGTTTCCTTGCTTTTCTTGAGTAGATTTAGGAGCAAATATCTAGATATTTATGAGTCGATTCACTCCTTTTACCTTTAGAACTTCATTAGGATCCACTAACGATGTTCCTGAACTAATAACTAGAGTTAGTAGGGTCACTAATGCACCCTTAGGCTTACAGAGAAGCTTTATAAAGCAGGTTGTCATTGTATAGCCAACGTTAGTGTGGAAACAAGGCATGTGATCTTGGTCTTTGCTTCAGCTATCATGTCTTTCCCCTCTGAGCTAATGAGGGGGTCATTTTGCTGTACAACAATTTTATAGCTTGTGGAAGTCAATTTCTTCATAGTGGTAGGGTGGGCCACCATAAATTTTTCACTTTTGCTTTGAAATTGTGTAGCTTTGACATATTCAATGCAGCTTTGGAAAATTAGAACTTATTACATGATATTTGAAAGAAATTACACTTTGAAATAAAAAAATTTTGAGCAGATTCCCTATTACTAATCCATTTGCCAGATTTATGAATGAAATGACAGATTTTGATGACTTTGACCCTAATGACCTAATGTTGACACTAAGTTGAATGAGGACCATGATGGTATGACTGAGATGATGATGATGACCTTTCATTGATGGCACATCCAACTAAGTGATGGAAATGACCGGAACATGAAAATTTGTAAAGGAGCAGTAATAGACCTGGACACACTAGCCAGTGACCAAATTTTTATTTTAAAAACATAATTAAATGATAAAAAATTGACATGAGACCCTAACAAAAACCTTGTAAGAGAATATTTGATCACTGGTGACTGGAAGGACTAAAAAACACTAACATGATCTTCCATGATCTCATGGATGAGCAGAAAGCAAGAATCTGTTGCTTTGAGCAGTGTTGGGGCTGAATATATTGCAACCTGTGAAGTACACAAAGAAGTTGTGTGGTTGAGGAAGTTGTTGTCCAAATTGTTTGAAGGACCAATGGATAATATAGTGATACATTTTAATAATACCAGTTTTATAATATTTTATGAAGACCCAATGTTTCATGGAAAGACAAAACATATAAGCAACAATTATCACTACATTCAAAAGCTAGTACAATATGGTGTGTTGCAGCCATAATATATCTCCATCAATGAGAAGGTAGTTGACATATTGAAGAAAACTCTTCATAAAAAGAAACTTGTATGTTTGAGAGACAAGATTGGCCTGTTTGATATATCCTCCCTAGTTAAGAGGGAGAGATAGACACATCATTCTGGTCTTCACTTGGGAAGATAGAATGGAGGATTGAGTAAACATCTAGCATCTAATACTCTTTGAGGATAAGGTAGGGAATCCAAGATAAGAGTAGTAAGGATAGATATTCTTTGAGGATTAGATATCCAAGATAAGAATAGTCTAAGAAGAACATACTCTATGAACACCCGGGCGGGGTATGTGCCTTGAGAGACGATGATGATGGTGTATATAAATCCTTGATATTTCTCAAATTATCATTTGATCATGTGGAGAGATAGAGTTGTTAGTCAAGGCCTTGCTATCTTCAGATTGAGAATGTTCATGTACCACTTATGAATCCTCCCTAGTTAAGAGGGGGTGTTGAAAAATGTGTAACTAGGTTCGGTCTTCATAAATATGAAATGTACTTTTGATTCTCGTATTTTGTAAAATGAAAGAAAAATTATTATTTTTATTGGAGCATGGGTTTCATGCTCAAGGTATTTTAATTTAGAGGTCAAGCACCCATTGAATGTTTCTAGGATTTGTCCTAGGTCAAAATAGTCATTGTCATAAGTTGAAAACTCCATCGAGAAAATTGTAAAGAAAATTATTTCTGTATTTAAAAGAGGAAAATACCCTTCAAGACCAAGTAAGTATGTCAGTTGTTAAGTCAACCTATTTTGAGGAGCCATGCCCACCTTAAGAAGCCTATATAAAGGAGGGAACTCAACTTCCTTGAGAAACATTCACTTTACATCACATTCAAGCAAAGAAGGAGCATGAAAAATCCTAGTGAAGAAGGAAGAGGATGAAGAAAGAAGTTTTTTGGCTAATTCTATCTCACATGCGCGAATAAGGAAGGATAGGGTTTACTACTTCAAGTTTAAAATTCTCTATTTGTTGAAAGAGGATCAAAGTTGCTAGAAGAAATGACCACTAGGTCACATTATGTAACATCCCTGGTCAAAATTCCATGTAATAAAGTTAAAAGGCAAAATAATAACAAAGGTCATGGGACACATATTCCAAGTTGAATGGTGGGAAACACATCCTAGTGTGGGTGTTCACTTGGTTTATTATGGCTAAGGAAATTAACAAAGGCAAAGGTAAAGGATTTGGAAAGGCATGAGGCATTAATTGGCATTTTATTTATGAAGCTAATGGAAATTAGGAGAAAATGAAAGTGAAAGGTCATAGGTTTCATGTGAGGAGGAAAATGAAGGAAAATAGTGGAAAATTGAAGAAAATAAAGGCCTCACTAGTAAAAAGGATTATCATGATCAGTTGGTACCTTTCTTCAGTCTAGTTTTGGAGCTCTCTTCCTATTCTCTCCCTCTCTCACTCATGGACTCTTAGAGTTTTCTTGGAGCACTCTAGCATTAGATCAAGAAAAGCAAAGGAAGGACATAGAAGGAAAAGGAAAGCAATAATCAAGCAAGGAAGAGCAAGATAAGCAACTACACCAGGATTACTTGCATGTATCGATTTGCTTGTGTGATTTCCTTGCTAGATTTGGCATGCATGGTACATGCATGTGTGTATTTGGTTCTCTTGTTTTCATTTGCATGGGTTTTCCCAAATGTGAAAGTGTTTTTTAACCCTTCCTTGCCATTTCTAGATAGCAACGGTGTGGTGGGTTCTCTTGTATTTGGTTGAAATGGATTGCTATATGGACTAGAAGCTGAGTGAGGTGGTCTCAAGATTATTCACAAGGGATACACGGTAAATCCTGGATGTGAACACTTTGATTGATCCTAGGAATCCCTTGACCAATGAATAACATGATACACGGTAAAGCTCAATAGTGAATACCCTTGATTAGGCCCAGGAATCCCTTGACTGGTAATGGTGGGATACATGGTAAAGCCGAGAGGTTAAGACAAACAAATTCTTCATGGTTTAGGTGGAGAGATCTACAGGCATCCATGCTTGCTTAGGGCCTAGTGATCTAGTGGGGATTGTAGTAAAGCCTGGCTCTATTGATGAGGGTTGAGGTGTTTTGGCCTCGGGAAGCCCTGGTTGGTTTTGTTGTAAGTCCTACATTCATAATTGGAATATGGCACGAGGTTTATTAGTTGAAAGAAATATTTGGTTTACTCAATCTATGGTCAGGTGGTTTGTGAAAGTCCCATACCTGGTGGGATTTTGCATTGGATTATATGTGGATTTTATTGTTGTTACATCCTTGTTATTTATGTTGGTTATGGGTATGTTTCATGACAAACTTGATCTATGGATCTCATCATGTTTTGATTTGAAAATGAATGTAGAATTAATATATGACCTAATAGATGATAATTAAGCTATTGTGATAAGGAAATAATGATTATTTATGGATCTTAGATAAGTATGAGAGCCATATGCTCAAATATATTGTTATGACCTGTAGATTACATATTTGTGACATGTTTCACAAAATTCCTGTCATGGCTAGTAGGGGTCCATTCAAGTAATTGTTCAAGTGATTGCATAATTAGCCTTATTCCATTGTTATTTGTCATTTTTGAAAGTTTCATGAAGTTTTGGGCAGTGGCCTGAGTTTTGGCCTTGAAAAGTGGCATAGAATCTGGGGTCACTGACTCAAAACTAGCTGAAAAAGTCCATAGTCGCTCGCATGCCCTTTGTTGTGGGAGAAAATGGAAGGCCTCAGTCACATGCATGGATTTTCATGGGAGCATATGGGGGTCCATATCAGTGAAATGTCAAATTTCCTGAGGGGTTGGTCACCTAGAAGGGTTGGTTAGCTCCTGAAGGTTTTGTAGCATGTGCGAAAGGTCAGATTGGTTTGGTTCTTTTTGGTTCCACTTCGTTAACTATACCTGGGGAGTTGAATCACATCATAGTAGCCTCTCAACACATGTTTACCCTAGTGGACCAGTTAACTTGGGTAAATGTGGAAGGGGGGTGTTACAGAGTGGTATCAGAGCATGGTTCACCCCTTTGATTGGATGGATAGTGTGTTGGTCATTGTTGAAGTCTAGAATTGTTCCTTTTTTACTATCCTTTCTTCCATCTCATTTCACCTTTTTATCACCATTTTATAGTAATCTCAGCATGTTCAAGGCCAAGTTCAACTCTTAAAAAGGTATTCGTCATCCATAATTAGAATCTCTATTTTTTAATGAATTATAATGAAAATATTCTTATAATGACAGAGTCATAAACATTTTGTAGCTAATATTGGTTTCCGCGTCAATTTTTATTGTTAGACAGGTTGCAACACTTTAATAAAAGGATGAAGACTACATGGAGATGAAAAATGTCCATCATATGGATCACCATCTATTAGCATAACTTGGAAAGCTACTTGGATTGAGAGATATAGAAGTCAAATTCAGAGTCCATTTCTGAAAATGACATGTAATGATCAAGTAAAAGAAACAAAGGAATAAAACAACATCAAGTGAGTGAGATTGAAGACCTGATCAATTGTTAGATTTTGGATCGAGATGAATCTCCTATGAATTTCTCTTTCAGTAGCAAGTCATAAAGAGATTGAGTTTCAAATTGAATCTATCCCGTAGATGACAAAATAGCTCATGTCATGTCGGCTTGAAACTCTTAATTTGCTTTTATGAAATATGTATAAAGGTTGTAAGCCGAGACCCGGGACGTAATTTTTTCTCGAATATTAATTGTATAATTGTTTTACCGTGAAGACCAATGGTACTCTATTCCAAATTGATATAAGTTGTTTTTTTCTCAATGCATGCATGAAGATCTTGTGATTACTAGCTGAACTGCACTCATGAGAGGGCCCCCTGTCGAGATGTGAGGTTTTTTTTATAGTTTTGTTTTGCATTACTTGTTTTTAGTATTATAGTTTTTTCTAGTAATTTGTTTCCATCATAATTATATTTATGATGATTCTCATTTTTATTGCAAAGTACTCATAAACAGAAAAACACTAAAATAAATAAATTATTGAATGCATCCTCTCTCGAGCACTTAATTGCTTCGTAGCTTAATTTGATTTCTTAAATTTTGATGAAACACTCTTTAGAGATTAAATACACACACAAGTAGTCATTCTCAAGTTGTAAATATCTTCATTTCATTTTCAGCAATTAGGAATTCGATCCTTTTTATTGCAATTTCTCTTTCATGTAATTAGTATAGAATTTCCTTCCTATGATTTAGTATAGAAGTTTATTTTTGTAAGTTAGTGTAGAATGTTTTTAATCAAGGAAAATTTCAAGGATGGAAAATTTTCTTGAAGTTTAAAAACATTGGCGAATCTCACTAATCCCTAATATGAAAACTATAAAATGTTTACTGATATATTTGTAAAATTATTCAAATTTATAATGATTTTATATATAGTCTTTATACAATGTTGGCGATTTTTAAGGTAAAATAATCTTATATTCTAAAATTTGGGCAAATCATCTTTTATAAAAATTTGAAATTGGCGAATCTTTTTTGTGGAAAAATCATGGAAAATTAGCCCACTGGGCAAACATTAGCCCTAAAATTTTCCATGTTTTTAATTCTACAAAATAGAACTAGATTGTTTCTTTCTTGAAATTTGGTTTCTAAGCATTTTACTTTCATGCAATTAGAAGAAAGTTTGAATTTTTCAATTTAGATAGATTTTCAAATTGAATATGCAAAGTAGTGAATTTCAATTAGGATTTAATACAACTTTGGATTGAAAGAACATGTGTGTAATTATTCTCCAAATTGTGTGAAAAACATTTGTCCATGCTTAGAATTAGTTTCATTTCTAGAATCAATCAATTCACAGAAAGAATCCTAGCATATATAGTCACACATACATTTCATAAGTACATGAATCGTGGTTGACAATTAATGAAGTAAATTAAGAACAATTAATTTACCAAACAATCATGCATTCATGTCAGTTGCATATATGTGTTCTTTATGTTTGTGGTATATGTACTTGTTGTGTATGAATGGTCTTGGTCATGGTTGCATTTGTGTCGCCATGTGAAAGTTTATGGTGAGTTGTTGGATGTAGTCATCATGAGTGTATATTGATTATGCATGTTTGTGTTTATATATTGTTATGCATACATGTATATGGTTGTAGTTGTCATGCCTAAGGTCATGGTATGTGGTTGGTATGGTCAGACATTGATAACTCGTTAGTGGTTAGAATGATGCTTATATACTGATGTGATTATTATTATACATGTATCGTGCTAATCTAGTTGATCTTGCAGATGAGATATCCTCCCCTGAACTATAATGGGGTATGTTGATTATGTTATGTTTTGGTTTTAGCTGACATGGTGTACTTTTCAGAAAGAGATCAAAGATGAATAGAAAGATGGTAGACTACAGTTCACGAGACTGTCCCTATGGGTCAGATGAGTAGTGTGGTGTTGGGAATTCTTCCAACTTAGTAGACACATTAAGAAGCTTGAAGGCAGAAATAAGGAGTTCCAAGGCAGATAATGACATAATCATTTAGGCATAGGAGAAACAAGAAGAAGTCAATGTAGTAATACTTCAAATTGTAGAGACAATGACCACTTAAGATCATCCATGGGTAGGAGGATAAGACAAATGGGGCATATGGTAGTATATCTCATGGTGGGCACAGGTTGGACATAGATGAAATGATCATATATGGCAGGCTCTTGGATACTCTAGATAGGAGAGGTGATGGACATATTTTCTATTCTAGTTATGGTTCTGACAAGAAATATGGTCGTCATTGTTATCATCCTCATGGGAGGAGTGAAAAGGGATATTTTCTAGATGATTTGAGGACAGCGAAGCCATCTAACTTTAATGGAGATTTGAAGAAACCAAAGGATGCAGAAGCATGGCTACCTGGGATGAAGAATTTCTTTGAGTTTCATGAGTACACAAAGAATATGACGACTATAATAACTATCTTCGGCCTCAAAGGGAAAGCAAACATTTGGTGGGAAGATGTGAAGTGGGTTAGAGACATCAAGACATAAGGCTTGAGCTGGCATGAATTCAAGATACTTTTCAAGAAGAAGTACTTGTCAGAGAGGTACTGCAACAACAAAGGCAAGGAATTCTATGAGATAAAGATGGGATCGATGGCATATGAGGAATATACGACCAATTTCCTGGATTTGTTGAGGTATGTACAATATATTAAGGATGAGAAGGCCAAAGTTAAAATATTTGTCAGTGGATTTCCAGTAGTATTTAAAGATCATATTGAGTATGATGAGCCTAAATCACTTGAGGAAGTTATTGGGAAATTGAAGCATTGTTATGAGCAGTCAAAGTGCAAGACAAAATCACAGCAAGGTTGGAAAGGGAAATACAAAGCTAAAGGTAAATGGAAACTAAAAGGAACAAGGCCTCAGGATGCAGGTGAGAAAGAAATGTTTCTCCTAGTAAGAAGTTTAACATAGTTAGATAGGGACACAAGTCACAACATGGAGGGCAAAAGAATAGAGGTGATGGTATGTGATAGTTGTAGTGTTGGATATGTGGCAAGGAGAATCTTGGGTATGTTGGGCAGAGTATTTCTCGTATCTATGTAGCATTGGATAACAAGCAAGCAGATCACTAGGCATCCATTATTGAGATGGATGGTAAGCTTTGTGATCAAGTTGTTTCTATTTTGATTGACCCTAGATCTAATTATAGTTATGTTAGTATTGACCTGGTGGATAAGTGTGGTTTGAATAAAGAAGTGCATGAAAATTTTTGGTTAGTGTAGTTGGCTACAGGTATTATTAGCACTGCTACATGTTTGAGCATTTTGGAGGGTCAAGGATAGCTTGGTCGTGATGTTTTCTAAAAAAGAGGGGCTAGTAGCAGTCTACTCAATCTTTCCCCTTCCATTTGCTTTACCCTTATGTCTCCCGCCACCTTCATTTCCTCCTTCCCTTCCTTTCTCTTTACTCTCCCTATCATCATTATTTTTGTTTGCTTTTATAAACCCCCACCTAAACCCTGTTTAACCAACTCCAAGGTCATACTTTTATTTTCACACTTTTTAACCTTTATAAACCCCCATACCCATTAAAACCTATATAACCCATCCCGCATTTATTCCTGTGCGCTAAGGTCTCAGTTCATATAACCGCGCGCATATATTAAAATTATTATAACCCGGTAAGCCCTTAGCTTTCACATCAATCCTGAAGCACATGTTTAATACCTCGACCATTTTATCACACCCGCCTTTTGATCCAACGACTGATGCTTTCCCCACTCGGCAGACCTGCACACCCGTTAGCCTCCAAGGAAAGAAGTTTCCCCGCCATCGTATCTGCCATGCGTCACCATTCTATTGTATTGCACCGCCTTGTATGATTACTGCCCGCAGCCCAAAAGCAGTGCGGGGAAACCGCTCACCTGTCATACCATCGTCCTCCCTGTGTGTTGACTATCCTGTATCTTCCACCCCCCATCACCGTCGGATCTGCCCGAGGGTGATCCAACAGCTTTCGTTAAATCCCAATCCTCCATTCAAATCCCACCCGATAGCTTCTCAGATCAAATCCCCACTGTTAATTTGCTTAATCCGACGGCCCAAAATCGTTCCTCCGCATATGTCTTCCGATGGCCTACATAGTCCAATATCAACCGTCCATTGGGGCTGTCTAACGGCCAACATTTCTCCTTGGCCTTTCGACCAGTTTCATGAAACTTTTAGTGTTTTCGGCCTATCTTGTGCACGCAGAGAAGAAAGGGAGCCACAATCCAGTGACCTACGTATTAAAGCCCTCAGCTACTGCATTCAACGCGATGTACCTCCAAAGGACAAAAAGGACCTCCTTGAGCAGATAAATGACTGCAACAGTTATTGAAAGTCATGCAGATAATACTTCACCTGTTCGAGAAGTACACCAGAGTATAGAAAGAGCCATTTTGTTCATTAAAACATTTAGATTGTAGCAGAAGACCCATATCTAACTGTAAATGTGGTTGGTGATCCATTAAGACGCCTCCACGCATGGGCTAGCTAAGATTTTTTGTAAACAAACTCTATATATACTCAGGAAAATGATGTAATAGGTTGATGAGGGTTAGATGAGTGTTATTCTGCTGTGAGCTTCAACTTTTGGAGACTGTAACTGCTATGTAACCTGCAACTTCTGGTTTTCATTTCCAACTAATACAATCTTCTTTTACTGTTAATTTCTCACTTTCCACTTCTTATTCTTCTTCCAAGCTGTGCCTGATTTGCAGATATTCATGTGTTGTTAATGTTTAGCATTAGGGGGGCTGTCATCCCCCCTCTGTGTCAGGATTTAGCATGTATCATTGAATTTGTTTGCAAGCTTTTGTTGTTTTAATGCTAAAGAGCTGTCATCCTGTCTGTGTATTAGAAAATAGATTTACGGACCTTTTAACTGGTTGTAGCCGGCCACCACAGGGTCCTATGTGTTTGCTGGTGTGGTCAATCTTCTTTATTATCACCTTATTCTCAAACTGTGAGTAGTTGGTGGTTAAAAGCCTTATAGTCTGGGGGTGTTCACCCATGTCTGGGGTCAATCATAGTAGAAGTGGTTATCTGGCTTGAATATGCAGCATTTCTTTCATTCATCCACCATTTATCCAACATTTTGTTGAGTTTGTAATGTTCCCGAGCATCACTGATATACAACCTAGGTGAGTTTCTTGGGGTTTTAACATTAATTGGCGCCGTTTCCAGGGAGAGGAGAATTGAAGCTCAGCTTCCCTGGGAGAACGACACAACTTCAAGCTTTGATGACAAACAAGGTTTGAACACAGATTTTGGTTGTAATCATCTGTCTGGCGACTCCACTAGTGGAAGACCATCCTTTGGTGACTCCACATTGAAGTTCTAGCTCAGTTCGTGAGAAACACTTGAAGAAATCCTCAGAAATCTCCAGTTGAACCAATGCCTGAACTTGAGAGGATTGTTAAATCGAAGAAAGATTCATAGAAAGGGGCATCAGGATTAGGTAAGCCTAATAATTCTGATGCATCTCTGAAAGATAAAGTTAATGCTGAAGATTTACAATTTGAAGATTTAGAAACCAGCACTATTAATAAAGTAAAACCTTTAGAGATTAGTTCAGCCCCTTGCTCAGTTAGTTCCCCTTTGAATCTCAGTTCAAAGAAAGCATCCCATCCAGTCCAGAACATCCATTTATCTTTTCCATCCATCACATTACTCCCTACCATTCAATCTGATAGTATCCTTCCACATATTCCAATCATGGCAGGACATCAAGCACCTACGAGGATAGAAAGAATTGTAGCTGCCAGATATGGACCATTGGTCTTGCCTGTTCCTTTAAATCCTATGCCTGTGGGAGAATATCAAGAATATATGCCTAAATTCACTGGCACAGAGGGAGTAATAGAAAAAGAACACCTTGAAGCTTTTTACAGTTATGCTGATAATTTAGATATAAGTGAGAATGATGTGTGGATGAGAGTTTTTGTCCAGAGCTTTGATGGGGAGGCTAGGAAGTGGTTTAGAGAGTTACCCTAGATATCAATAACAGATATTGAAGCATTAGATGATGCATTTTTGAAGAAATGGGTAGATAAAAAGGACTTGCTATATTATCATACTGAGTTTGGTAATTTGAAGAGGGAAAATGGGGAATCCATACCTGATTTTAATAAAAGATTCAATCGAATGTATATTAAGATACCGGCTAAGGTAAAGCCTACTCCTACCTCTTCCAAACTCACTTATGCCAATGCCTTTGACTCTAATTTCTGTCTGTTATTGAGAGAAATAAGATGTGCTATGCTAGCTGATATGCAAGATGTAGCACTAGAAGTAGAATCCAATATTATGGCTGCAGAAAAGTTAAAGAGTCAAGTTGACAGGAGAAGATAGAGAAGTCGGACATCTACTTCTTCTTCATCATCTTTTGAGCCTAAATTAGATAAAATGACTAAAATGATAGAGTCATTGGCTGCTAAAATTTCTAAGCTAAAGGTTGAGCAAAACTCAGGGAAAACAAGGCAGCAAAACACATTTGCTCCAAGAAACCCTAATCCATTCAGAAGAGCAAATGAGCAATTAAAAATTATGCAGAGGGGTGAAGAAACAAAGGATGAACAAAAAGTTAAGGCTCCCTTTCAGAATGTAGTCATAGAGGAGGAACAATTTGAAGAGGATGAGGATGAAATTCGTTGTATGGAAGACAAAGGCAACGCTGCATTTTTGACATTGGCTGAGTTTGAACAATTATTACTGCAAGAACAAAACAACCAAGAATGGGACAGAGGATCTGTTCTACAAACTGGTGACCAGCATAGATATAATCTGAGATCCAATGCAAAGAATGACAAGGAAAATGCTGCCCAGAGAGCTGCTGTCCAAAAGGAACCATAGAATGTCAAACTAAAAAAACCAGCAGCTGATCCAGTCATCCTCAAAGCTCCAGTTCAAGAGGTAAAAATTTCTGATAAATCATCTTCTTCTTTCAACTTTGAGTCAGAAGTTCAAAAATTGAAAATATCTGTGCCTCTGGTTGAGTTGGTGAAGAGTGAAGTATTTAGGAAGCCTATCCTTGAAGCCCTTGAGCTAGAAACCAAACAAACCTCCACTAACTCTGTCAATTTGCAAGATGACAAGCCTACCATTGTGCTCAGTGCCATGGTTGAACCTACTGATAATAATTCTCCATCTTTTTATGTCTCATTGACCATTCATGACAAAATCCTCCACAATTGCTTGCTAGACACAGGAGCCAACCACAATTTAATGCCTAAAGTTGTCATGGAAGAGTTAGGCCTTAATATCACTAGACCCTATCATGATTTATTTTCTTTTGATTCAAGGAAGGTGAAATGTCTTGGATTGATTAAAGATCTGGCCATTACCTTAACTCAACTGCCCATGAAGAGGATGATGATGGATATTGTGGTAGCAGATGTTCCTCCCAAGTTTGGCATGCTGCTGTCCAGAGGGTGGATTAAGAGATTGGGTGGGACATTACAGAATGATTTATCTTATGCAACTGTCCCAGTGTTTGGAGGAGAAAGCAGAAGGTTATATAGAGAAGCACAGTTGGCATATATCATTAGTGATGAGAAGAATCCTACAAATCATCCTATATATGCAGTGGACACTGATTTTGGAGCATGTATTCTCCAAATAGAAGAATCTCATAAGGCCGCAATGCAGATCAGGAAACCACCAGTTCAGGCTGGGAAAGAGCAAGGAAGTCAGGTTTGGGAGATTTTCTTTGATGGAGCATGTTCCAGGGAGATTGCAGGAGCAGGGGTGGTGCTAGTGTCTCTAGAGAAAGAAAGCATTCAGCTGTCTTTTAAGTTGGTTTTTCAAGTGACTAACAATATAGCAGAATATGAGGGACTATTGTTGGGCCTTCATGCAACAAAGGATAGAGGAATCAAGAATCTAAAGGTGTTTGGAGATGTTGATTTAATTGTAAAGCAAGTAAATAAAACATTTCAAACAAAGCACCCAAGGCTTAAAGCATACAGAGGTGAGGTATGGAGAATCAGAGACTCTTTTGATTTTTTCTGTATCTCATATATTCCTAGAGCCCAAAATCATCTTGTTGATTCCCTTGTTGTTTCTGCTAGCCTATTTATACCTCCCATGCCTCCCAAATTAGTTTATGAGGTACAAATGATGTATAGACAATCCTTGCCCGATAATGTCCACCATTGGAAAGTTTTTGAAGATGATAATGAGTTGAATAGATTCCTTCAAGTCATTGATGAATTTTATAAAATGCTAATTGACCAAGAGAATGATGCCTTGTTAGAAAATCCCTAGTCCCAGCTTAGAAATAAAATTGGTAAAGACAACATTGTTCAACTTCCTAGTAACGATATTCCTAAGGGCCTAATTCCTCTTGAAAGACTGTTTGACCAAAATGATGTGCCTTACAAGGCTGCCCAAAAGGAAGATCAATCTGCAGTCTATAAGCATGATATAGGAAGTCCTGGTCAGCCTAAATTCGTAAATCTGTCCACTCATTTGTCGGCTGATCAAAGTGCTGAATACTGCAATTTAATGAGGCAATTTGCTGATGTGTTTACCTGGGAGTACACTGATCTGAAAACATATGATAAGAATATAATTCAGCATAAAATCCCTCTAGAAAAAGACATTGTTCCTTTCAAACAGAAGCTGAGACCAATAAATCCCATGCTTCTTCCACTGATTGAGAAAGAAATTAAAAATTTGCTGGCTTCCAAGATTATAGTTCCACTTAGATATTCTAAATGGGTAGCCAATTTGGTGGTGGTGAGGAAGAAGAGTGGAGAAATCATACCGTGTGTTGATTTTAGAAATTTAAACAAATGCTCAAAGAAAGACAACTATCCTCTGCCAAAGATGGAGCATTTTTTGCAAAAGGTCTCAGGAGCTAAAGTGATGTCATTTTTGGATGGATTTTCAGGCTTTAATCAGATTGATGTGCACCCAGATGATCAAAAAAAGACTGCATTTACCACTCCTTGGGGCACTTTTATGTATGCCAAAATGCCATTTGGATTGATGAATGTTGGAGCCACCTTTCAGAGAGCTATGGATATAGCATTTGTAGGAGAGAAGGACAAATTTGTGCTTATCTACCTTGATGATATAACAGTTTACCCCAGGAACCATCCAAATCATTTGCAGCGTTTGAAACAGGTGTTTCTGAAGTGCAGGAGGTATGGAATATCAGTCAATCCAAAAAAATCTCAATTTGCTTTAAATGAAGGCAAGCTGTTAGGACATATTGTGTCTACTGTAGGTCTTCAGATAGACCCAGAAAGAGTCAAAGAAATACAGTCTTTGTCTATCCACAGATCAAAGAAGGATATCCAATCCTTTCTGGGCAAAATTAATTTTCTCAGGAGGTTTATTCCAAATTTTGTAGAATTGGTTAAGCATGTGATCTCCATGTTGAAGAAAGGAGCAGATGTAAAATGGACTGATACAGCAAGACAATCCTTTGAGTCAATTAAGAAGGCTATTATGGAGGCTCCCACTTTAATAAGTCCTGATTATAGCAAGGAGTTTCATATATTTTCTTTTGCCTCTGAAGACACCATTGCAGCTGTTTTATTGCAGGCAGATGAAGAAGGTTCAGAGCATCCAGTGGCATTTTTTAGCAAGAATTTGAGGGATGCTGAACTATGGTATGATATTATAGAGAAGCAAGCATATGCACTTATTAAATCCTTAAAGGCTTTCAGAGTTTATATCTTGCATTCAAAGATAATTGCATATGTGCCTTCGGCTGCAATAAAAGATGTCCTAACACAACCTGATGCTAATGGAAGAAGGGCAAAATGGATTGCAAAGATGATAGAATTTAATATAGAGTTGAAGCCCACTAAGTTGGTCAGAGGTCAAGGGCTTGCTAAGCTATTGGCTGAAGAAAATTGCAGGTCTTTAGACATTGATCTCCTATGCACGATTGTAGAAAATGGTCAAGTAGAAGAAGAGGAAAACGTAGCTAAAATAGAGAGAAAATAGTTAGTGGCCAAGAATCTAGCTTCATGTAACTGGTATGCTGCAATAATTAATTTCTTGTTGAAGCTAGAAATCCCTTCAGAATTTACTCAAAGTCAGGCCAGAACTTTAAAACTTAGAGCAATGAAGTATTGCATTATGGAAAATCTTCTCTACTGGAGGGATCCATCTGGAATATTTTTAAGGTGTCTGGACAAAGAATAGTCAAAAGAAATCATGCAGCAGTTTCATTCCAGCATGTGTGGAGGGCACCATTATTGGAAAACCACAGCCCATAAAATTCTCAGAGCTGGGTACTATTGGCCCACTTGATTTTCTGATGTATTTGTTTTTGTTAAATCTTGTGACATGTGCCAAAGATTTGAAGGAAAGCAACAACTGAAATCCCTGCCCCTAAAACCAATAATTGCAAAAGGACCTTTTCAGCAGTGGGGCTTGGATTTTATTGGAGAAATCAATCCACATTCCAGTGGCCAACACTGGTGGATATTAATAGCCACTGATTACTTTACTAAGTGGATTGAATCAGTTCCTACAAGGAAGGCTGATCATAGTGTGGTCATAAAGTTTTTGATAGAGAATATCTTCAGCAGATTTGGTTGTCCACATAAACTAGTAACAGATAATGCAGCAGTCTTCAGGGCAAAGGAGTTGGTGGATATGTGTGATTCAGTGGGTATCAAACTTGTTCATTCCACCTCTTATTATCCACAAGGAAATGGTCTAGCAGAATCCTCTAATAAAAGTCTGATCAGGATAATTAAAAAGCTGTTAGAGGATAGTAAAAAGAATTGGGATTCAAAGCTTAAGTATGCACTGTGGGCTGACAGAGTGACCATTAAAATTCCACAGGCAGTTCTCCATTCAAACTGGTGTATGGCACTGAGGCTGTATTCCCAATTCAGTTAACTCTCCCTATGGCAAAATTCCTTCAAGAAGAGCAAGATGAGGAAGAAGACATGGCAGGAAGAATCACTGATTTGACAAAGTTGCATCAGATTAGAGAACAGCTGGTTGAAAAAGCTGCAACACATCAGAGAAAGGTTAAAGATGCTTTTGACAAGAAGTCAAAAACAAATAATTTTCAGATTGGTGAATTGGTTTTGAAATGGGATGCATTGAAATAAAAGAAAGGCAATCATGGTAAATTTGATGCTCTCTGGACAGGGCCTTTCATCATTTCACAGGTTCAATGGAACAATACCTTCATACTGAAAAGTATGGGAGGAGAAGCAGTTTTTGATGGCCCAGTTAATGGGTAGTTTTTGAAAGTTTATGTTGTCTAAGGTTTTTGGCCTAAAAGGCCATAAATATTTTGTGTTTATTACTTTTGTGCAGGCAAAGTAGACTCCATGCCCAATGGAATACTAAGAATCTTAGTTAATGTGTTTTCAGCTAGAAAGGCATTGGTCTGCAGGTTCTTGAGACCTCACAGGGAGGATCTCATCCCCAGAAGGAGACAAATGTTAGCACTGCTACATGTTTGAGAATTTTGGAGGGTCAAGGATAGCTTGGCCGTGATGTTTTATGAAAAAGAGGGGCTAGAAGCAGTCTACTCAATCTTTCCCCTTCCATTTGCTTTACCCTTATGTCTCCCGCCACCTTCATTTCCTCCTTCCCTTCCTTTCTCTTTAGTCTCCCTATCATCAGTTTGCTTTTATAAACCCTCGCCTAAACCCTGCTTAACCAATTCCCGGGTCATACTTCTATTTTAACACTTTTTAACCTTTATAAACCCCCATACCCATTAAAACCCATATAACCCATCCTGCATTTATTCCCGTGCGCTAAGGTCTCAATCCATATAACCGCGCACATATATTAAAATTATTATAACCTAGCGGGCCCTTAGCTATCACATCAATCCCAGAGCACATGTTTAATACCTCGACCGTCTAATCACGCCCGCCTTTTGATCCAACGACTGACGCTTTCCCCGCCCCGCAGAATTGCACACCCGTTGGCCTTCGGGGAAAGCGGTTTCCCCACCATCGTATTTGCCACATGTCACCATTCTATTGTATCACACCTCCTTGTATGATTACCGCCCATAGCCCAAAAGCAGTGTGGGGAAACCGCTCGCCCGTCATACCATCGTCCTCCTCGTGTGTTAACTATCCTGCATCTTCCACCCCCCATCACTGTCGGATCTGCCCGACGGTGATCCAACGAATTTTGTTAAATCTCGGTCCTCCGTTCAAATCCCACCCAATAGCTTCTCAGATCAAATCCCCACTATTAATTCGCTTAATCCAATGGCCCAAACTCGTTTCTCCGTATATGTCTTCCAATGGCCTGCATAGCCCGATCTCAGCCGTCCATTGGGGCTGTCTAACGGCCAGCGTTTCTCCTCAGCCTTTCGACCAGTTTCATGAAATTTTCAGTGTTTTCGTCCTGTCGTGTGCATGTAGAGAAGAAAGGGAGCCACATTCCAGCGACCTGCATATTAAAGCCCTCAACTACTGCATTCAACGCGGTGTACCTCCGAAGGACAAAAAGGACCTCCTTGAGTAAATAAATGACTGCAGCAGTTATTGAAAGTCATGCAAATAATACTTCACTGTTGGCATTATGATACAAGTGTTGTCCTTGATGGCAAGATGACAGATTATAGTGCAGCAGGTCAGTAGTAAAGAATTGATGATCAGACTACAAAAATGAAGAAAGAAGAATAACGCAGGTTCACTAGATACCAATTCGCGTACATATGCAGGTTATACGCAGATTCACTATGTACGTAGGTTCGCTATATACCAAGTAGGGTATACACACAGGTTCACTATATACAGAGGCGAATATACATGCAGGATTTCTGATCAAAAGTCGTGTATGCATATGCACGCACTTTCATGCACGGAAAAGCACGTACATGTGGGAAAGCTTATTTTTGGGTCCGTGGTATTTAGACCTATGGTTTTGGTCCTTGGCATTGCGTCGGAAGGGTTGAACCCAGGTATTGGCTCCCTAGTATTGGTTCTAAATGGATTTGGACCATGGTATTGAGTAAGGCCTAAGACTATAAAAGGAGAAGAATATCATTAGGCAAAGGCAATTTTTGAGAAGTGATGAATATCTTATGAAGGGTGAGATCTAGTATGCTGGTTATGGGTTTGTGATGCTGTGATTGATCTAAACCAAGGATGCACCCATGTGAATGATGATGAATGATGGATTGAGATCTTAAGGCTTGGAATGTTTATCATTATATGGTTTGATTATGGATAGACTAGATCAGAATTATTGAAGCATGTTTGATTGTATGAATGTTATGATATGGGTATGACTGATGTCTAAAACAGTTGCAAAGTTATGAGTAAATATTTGCAGATATGTACGCAGGTTGGCTTTCGTGAAAGTGCGTATGTACGCTGGTTTGGTTCTTCATAGTAGCGTATACATTATAAGATATGATATTTGAAGTTGCAGTTGGATCTGGTTATTGTTGCAGAGTTCTCTTGTCTGTTCTGTGTTCTGGTGATTGTGTTGTTGACAGGGCTTTAGTGTTTCAGTATTGGGTGATTCAGAGATTGATGATGTAGGTGTAGTTGATGGGTGTTTTGCATTGGTGATTGATTTTGTGCTTCAATTTTGTTGATGGGTCTAGTATGAAAATTGGATGAAAAGTGGCCTTCAGATTATGGTGTTGAGCTTCAGGAGTATCCAATCTGAAAATTTATGAAACGTGGTACCTAGAGGAAGAAAGAGAAGGTTGTAGCCTTCTGTAGGTCAGCACCTACATACTAGTACATCAGCTAGTACAAGAGCTAAGGGGGTGGTAGCTCCCTTCCAATAGTAGTTGGAAAACGAGTGAAGGTTGGAGCATTCAGTAGGCTGGCACCTACGTACTAGTAAATGGATCGGCTAGTACAAGAGCTAAGGGGGTTGTAGCTCCCTTCCAGGAGAGTTTGGAGAACGAGAGAAGGTTGTAGCCTTCTACAGGTAGAATCCTGTGTACTAGTATAAGACTGCACAAGTACAGAACTATTGTAAAAAGAAGTTTCTTATTAAAAGAAGATTGAGACAACTTGCAGCAGGTGGTTTTCACCCACATTAGGTTTCCACCTTACATCATGGTGTTCATGTGTGCTTCTTGTGTGTGATGATCTGTTCTATTTTACTGCTCCTATTTACTATTCATATGGTTAATAATGTTCTGATGCACTCATTAAGGATCAACAAACTGAATCATAAGTTTACTGGATATACGATTGTTGCATTACACACAGTTGCGTATACACGCGGTTTTCCTTAACTGAAGTAGTGTATATGAATCTTAATATGGAAATGAAAAAGTTATATTGATTTGATAATACTGATTCACCCCCCCCTCTCAGTATTATTTCCAACAATTGGTATTAGAGCAGGTCCTTTGGTAGA
>APFE031003483.1:3303-32954 GCA_000404065.3 Pinus taeda | reverse complement strand
GGTCGGTGAAGACCTCAGGTTGTATCAGCATTCATTGGTTCACTTGATAGTTGCTCCTGTTACTGCTAGTTGATACCACTCCACCTTATATGTTGCAGTCATTCATGGCGACATTTTATATGTTGGCACCTGAGTTTGCAATGTAGTACCATCTTACTCCATCATGTTCATTTGGTACTTTTTGGGATCAGTCTTTGATATCAATGATCCGCTTTATCCTTCAGCATCATTAACATTCTTATATGTGATATTCAGACATGTACTTGTTCAATCATGATTAGATGATCCATTATGTATTTTCCAGTCTTTTATACTTGTATACTTAGTGGATCCACTTGTACTTGATATGTGGACATGCTGTACTTTCTCTGAGCATGGGTATGCCCGCCTCAGACAATGTTTATTTCTGATCTCCTTTTGTGGCTTGGTAGGCTAAATTCTGGTGCAGTCCTTCTCAGTTTTCGACAGATTTCCTTTCCATGAACTTGCTTAATACATTTCGGCCATCATGTACCCCTTCTGACCTCATATATTAGGGGGCATCTGTTATAGCTCCAAATCTCACTCTTGAGGTTTGTGATGCTACACTCATGGCCTAGGGCAACCCTTCCTTCCAGACCTGGTCCCAAATTTAAAAAACAGTGTTTTATTCCCTATACGCGACATTGCCTTGAGCTAAATGCGTGTATATGCGGGTCTGTGTATACCCAACCCACGTATATGTTTAAAAACACTTAAAAAAAAATCTCCTTAATTTCAGGCGGAGATCACGGGTTTTACCTGTTGATTAACTGTTAGTGCCCGTGGCCCAACTGTTCCCAACGAATTCCCAACTAAAAAACTACTTTGGGAGAAGTATAAAAAGGCTTCAATGGGAAGGCCAAAAGGAGGGAGAGAAGAGAGAGAAAGATTACTATGCTGATATTTCCCTGACCAGGTCTAAAGATCCTTGTGCCTCCTGCACTTCCCCCATTCTATAGGAAACTCTTGTTTCCTTGTGTGTGTTGATGTTTTCATACTACTTGAGATATCATGGAGTAAGTCATGGAAGGAGTTTGTTAAAGGCTTGGGACTGGAAGAATCCGGGAGACGGTTCCGCTTGGAGCCTGCAAAAGGAAGAATCAGGTGAAATGATTCCTTTCTGTACTTTATTTGTCTATAATAAAATAAACACATGTCTTTGTTCCTGATATAGATCTTCTTCATGTTTATGATATTCATGTTATGATTCATATGTGAATGGTTGTTTAATTGCATAACTAACTACCTTTCCTTATAATATGAAGATGGTTTCTTTGTGATGTTTAGTCCATATACTGCTGTACTTTCTTGAATTAATTGTTTTGCAGGTCAAAGGAGCAAAAGGAACTCCAAGAAGGGTTTGGACCCTGGAAGGCTCTTCTAAAACGTAGGACCTCAGGTACGCCCCCTATCGTAGAGTTTGCTTATAGTAGCATTATGGCTATATGGAATGTGTGCTTCTTTGTATAGATAACTTCTAGTCTGCTAGGGTATCCACCCAAGATCCTAGGGGAGTTTATCCCACAACATCCATCTTAGCTTAGATCCATCTTAACTCTAGATTTACCAAATATTTAGAAGGATCAAATCTCTTTTCACTCTAAATAAAATTTATACCTCAAGAAATTAGATCCTTCTTAGCACTTAGTAGATCTTGAGTTAAAAAAGATATAAACTACTATAGAAAAAAAATATTCCCAAATTCAACTATTATAATATGTTTGACATCCAAACTCTTTACCTTTATGACATTATACCTTGTAATGTAAAAAAATTACTATATAATGAAGGTTTTCAATTACATTACATATATATTCATTCTGTTAATTAAACATTTTAAAATATTATTTTAAAATGAATTTTTACAAAATAAAACTTTTTCATATTTAGGCGCCATGTAGTTGAAATATGAAATTGAGTCAATGCATAGAGAAAGCATAAGCGTGCTAGCTCTAAAATGTTTATTGATCTTTGGAGCAAGGGGAAAATGAAGATGCAGTGAATTTAACAAGATGTGCCTAGGGTTTTTGCTTCTTTCTGTTGTTGTTTCAGGGTGTTTGGTGAAACTAATGAAAATGCTTTGACCGGATTCAGTGTTGGGGAAACTGTTGTTTTGGTTTTCTTGTGCTTGACATGATCTATATTTGATCTGGTTTGAATAAAACTGGTACGGAAAATGGTCAAGGATAATTGATGAGATATAGGTATAATTCGATCAAATTTTCAGGAGGAATGCATCACATTTAAATCTAGTCCACACATTGAGCGAGGTGATGGCACAGGTGGAGAAATGGCAGATTAGCTCTTGAACACACTTTGTTCGTAGTTAGGTCTTGTTCAAGTACTGTGAAGAATCAAACCATTTAACTTTCGTTTGTTTTCTTGCACTAAAAAATAATGATATAGGAAAAGGTTTCTATGTTTGAGACTCAGTGTCATGATCATCCTTGTAAATGAATTTACTGTAGCAGTTTTCTCGTCATTTGTTTTATAAATTGAAAATGGTAAAGAATTATTTGGATGTGAAGTAGGGGTATAGACTGACCTCATGGGTGCACTTCCTTTGTGAGGTGACAAAAGGGGGAAATGGAGGACATTGGAAAAGCACATGGCCAGAATAATATTTCTAGAGATCCTGACAGTTTAAAAGTCGAACTTGCAAGATCATAGTGAAAAGTCGTTCTTCCTCAAAGATGGAACAACCCAACATCACAACAAATAAAAAATACATTTCAATGTTTTTGCCTCAACAAGCAAACATTTCACTTATAATAATTTTTTCTTTCCAAATGTTGAATTCTATAGACCTACACTTTTTAAATTTCTTTCTCTAAATAGAGTTTTAGGTACTATACAAGTGCCATAAACCGTACATTGTTCAATTTTTTGCCTAGTCTAATCTCATTAAGGAGAGTGACTTGCACATTTATCCTAAGGATTTCACCTCCAAATACAATGTTATTTGGTTTTTTTCTTCGACGCAAAATGATTCTTTAAGGTTCAATAGTCCTGGTGGTCATCTCATTCCTTTGTGGTCTTTGGCTTGAAGGAACCCAGAAGATTTGATAGTTCTCCTTTGTTATGATTTATAATATCTACTTCGAGTTACATTTACAAGTTTATAATACAAGTTTAGTGTCACTTTCTAACCAATTATCATGAATTCCTGGGAACAAAGTTTGAATGGTTGGGGAGAGGAACAATAGTAATCATGAACACAAATGTTGGGAATGTCACAATGGAAATTCTTCAGTCACTGATTATATGCAAGGGCACCACTTTAAACTCTAACATGGTAAGTAGAAACAAATTTTGTTTCAATCTTCTATCACCGTTCAATGTCTTCTTTGAATATTGAAAATAGATTGATTATAAAGACCAACTTTACAATAAACAATGAATGTTGAGTTAGACAAATAGCCGTTTTTTATGGTTTAACAAGAATATTTTTTTAGTGAATTCTTCCTCTTGCACTCTTTCATTTAATGTTATTTCTAGGATCAAATCTCTAATTATTAATGGGTAGGGAACCTTGTTAGGATTCATGTTTTTTGGCTTATTTTTCTCTGTTAGAAGTTCTTCCCAAAACACACCCCGAGGCACTACACTAAATAACACATAATTCCATTGATTTATATTCCAGATGTGAGGAATATCTATTCCACAATTTGCATGCAGCGCTTCAATCTGGTTGCATCTCTTTTGAGCATGCCATTTGAACAAGGCAAAGCACAACAAGAATGGAATTCTGGTAAATAATTGAACACTCTGTCAATCTCAATAGTGAATCAAGGCCTTTTTAACTCTGTTAGGAATTTTATATACCAGATCCAGCTATCAGTAAAACCATTTGAGGGCATCAATGAAGAGTAGTAAGGGGATAACAAACTCCTCCCTGGATTGCAATTCAAATCTACATAGCACTAAAAAAATCAGACCTGAATCTTTTCTCTCCATGGAAGAGCAACCCAATGTGATGATAGTCACAAGATGCACAATTGGAGGTATTAACTACACATTGGCCCTTGGGTTGCTTAGCAGAAATTCTGAATTGTGGCCACGACTCGATCCTTGGCATTGAAAAGCATCCTGTTGTGCACTTGTTGGATGGTGATGAACACTCAGACTAGAGTGTAGCCGACGCAGTGTGGACTGAGATTAACAAATATGGGCACATAGACCTCCTTGCCAATAACATTGGCGTTTAATGTGTCGAGCCCTTTTTCAAGTTTCCATTGGCTCTCCTCCAGTCCACTTTCGGGACTAAGGGCCAACAACTATCAAAAGACCGAAATCAATTTTCCATAGACCGCATTTTGTAGATATGAAACACCCCACTTTAGCTTTAAATTGAGACTCTAGTTTACTACCCAACCAGGCTCCAATGGGATTAAGTTTTCTCGGTTTTTTGTTTTATATTTTGGACTCTGTTGGGGTTAGTCGGGTTGGAAGTTTTATGCGTTCAATTTCAAACACGAGGAACTAGTGCCAAAAATTGCATCGTAACTAGAAGAATTACATAAATGAACAAAAGAGAATTCTTCCCCGACTTCCTGTAAAATATTTTCCTCGCATTCTTCTTTATTGGAAAATTTCTCAATCTCTAGTTTAGCCACATGAACATAAGGTGTTGATTTCTATGCAACTCTAACTATTGATATAATCTGTAGTGGGTCATAAGACCAACTGAAACTCAACTTGAACTTCATCTGTTTCAATAAATTATATACCTCTCTCCCTGCAGCTCTTGTGTTGGTTATGAATGGGACAAACTGTGCTTTCAATTTAAATTGATATTTTTGTTTTCTAGAAACAAAATGAACATCTTCTACATTCATCATTTGTCTAATATATTCAAGAGAAAAAATTCTCATTGGGAGGAAGACAGGAAACTTGTATGGTTTTAGCTCACATCCATAAATCCTAATTTCTATAAAATTCTGGTATAAATACCAGTCTCCAACCTTTAACTATTCACTAAGATGTAAAATTATTTTAATTTTAGTAGAAGTCCTAGGAACAACGTCAACATTTAATAAACAATTTTCTACATACAAGAATTGGTTGACAAAATCACTAAAGGAGAAATCTTCAGAAGTATTTCTGACTAGTGAAGTCTAGTGAATAACTAACTGTGGGATGCCTGTAATATCCATCTTCTGCAAAGGAAACTTGAATATTTTTTATCGATGATATAGGAACAAGTAGATTAAAATTGATTGATGCTTCAAAGAACCTTCAACATTGAACTTAAAAAACTACTCATGAATAATGTCTTAAAGGATCTGACTGTAATTGAATACATCTGAAGGCTTTTTACTAGAGGAAAATACTGATAACAATCCTAAAATTACTTCCTCGAGCCATTGGTCACTGGGGTATCCTAATAGACAAGAAACTAAGGAAATGACCTTCCTAGACATCTCAAGGAACATGGCATTAGAATATGGAGGATTGGTCCTGGGTAATTCATAATTCTCAGGAATAAAAGATTCAAAAATATGATCTCTTTTAGAAATGAAAGTTTTTGGTAAATCTCCATTAATGCATCATTAGAAAACATAAGTAGGGATTCTTGAGAATTCAATTGAAGGGATTGAAAATTGACTCAGGGGTTACATAAAACAAGGTTCCATTATTTTGAGCAATGATAGATCTCTGACTTAGGAGAGAGTGAGCTTCACACCAGGTAGTGAAATATGTAAAATGGTAGGTATGAGGGAAGACAAATTAAGGTAATAGGGATTCCTAGAATGAAAAATCATCACTAGCATCCTGGTATTTTTGAAAGGCCTAATTGTGCAGTTCATAGAGGTCAAACTCGCAATTGGTCTCTACTATTTTAAATTTAGTGTCAACTAAAGGTAATTCATCTAAATTTATTACAGAAGGGACCATTGGACTGTCAACAAATACTTTGGATTTTCCTTTATGAGAACCCATTAAAGAAAACATAATTGTTGGGGATTAGTAGAATAGTTACCCGGAAATAGGATGATCGTACGCTGGAAAATTGATGTCGTTCACTTGCAGATTCGTGTTGGAAATATTGACTATAAGAATAATGCAACAAAGAAGGTAATTTGCAAAAGGGACATGCCTTAAATCAAATGTTGATAATAGGAAAAATTGGCTAATGGGAAATGGCGAGGGGGAATTAAATATTTTGAACGTTGCCAGGAAATTAATGCATAATGGTTATCTGATAAATCTATCAGGGAGATGGTAATGGTTAAATGTAGTGAAGGTTCTAGCAATAGGAGAAATTGGCGGGAGCAATAGCGAAAGGTTTGAGTGGAATAATGGTGGTTTATCGAGGGGGGGTTGTTTATGGATTTTTGTAGGGGTTATCTCAATGGATGTGAGGCTACCACCTACCCGAAGGTGGGATCGGGAAAATCACTTTGGAACCCCCCCCCATTAATTGTCGACAATGTCGGGGGTCTCGCAAATGATCGAGGGCCATTGATCTCGGCAGGCCCGATCTTATCCATTCAAATGCAAACAATATTTAAATGTTATCCGAAAAATCGATCAAATCAATTTATTACATATAAATAATCCTTTTAAAAATACTAATTATTATTTAAAATAAAATAAAAATGATGCGGCACTTGAATGTGAACGAAATACTAGGGATATTATTTTATTATTTTATTATTTTATCCCTTTCTTATTCTTTCTTTCTTTTGATTTTATTTTTTATTTCTCTTTCCTTTTCATCTTTTTATTTATTTTTCTAGCTTTTCCTTTTCTCTACTTATATCTATTTATATATATATATGTTACTTTTGAAAATAAAAGAAAAAATACAAAATATTACAAGGGTAAAAATAAGTTATAACATTGTGCACAAGCAGAGGTTCCTTGCAGCTTCAGAAGTCTTTGTTCTTCTATCCTCGTCATGACAACTGAGTGATCTGATGCTTTTTTGGCCTCAACCTTGCCATAAAACATATGAATGGAGCGTCCTTGCTGGCGGATGTGGATCAAAGACAACAAGTTTCTCCTTAAATTTGGGAGATATAGAGCATCATGTAGAAGAAAGTTTGGAAGACCAGGCAATTTGATCATGATGGTGTCAAGTGCTTGAGTTTTGACTTGTCTACAAATATAGTGCTCCATCAACATTGTAAGTGAATTCTTCAAAGAAATATCTCCTAAAATTCATGTGACAAGTTGCTCCTAAATCAAGCAACCAATCATATTTCCATGAAGCAAGTGAAGCATTGAATAAGTCTTTGGTTACTCCAATGTTGCAATGTGCCACACCATGATGGGTGGACTCGGGTGCCTTACCTTTCCCTTTGTCAGTTGCTTTACCTTTCCCTTCATTTCTTTCCTTCTCAATTCGGTCCCAAGGAAACTTACAAGTGGAAGCTTCATGTCCATCTCTACTGCATCGTATACAATGAAGATCAAACTTTTCTCTTTGGAATTGTCTGCCCCCCCTTCCTCTAAAATTCCTCCTTCCTCTTTGTCTTCAGCCCCCTCTTCCTATAGAAGAATCTTGTGCAAGATTCTTCTCCTTTGTGCCAGGCATACAATTTCTTTAGTAGAATGATGAGTTGTCTTCTTCCCAAAGGCCTTCTCTCTCTCAGCAAACTTCTTCTGAAGGGAGTAAAAGGTAATCTCCTTAAGGTTTCCACTTGCTTTCAATGACTCAAGATAATGTGAACAAGTTGGATATAGTGCCTTGACATAAGCTATGAGAGGAATATCTATCTCAACACCAGTGGATTTTATATCATCCATAATGGATCTTACTTCTCTAATTCTAAGGCAACAAGGTCATCACTTTTCAATTCAAGACTAAATAACCTAATCATCAATTGAACAATTTCAAGTTTAGAGTGTGAGACGATTCCTTCAACTTCTTTAAGGGTTCAAAAGCCTTTGAAAATGGAGAAATATGGCAACTCACCTCTTCATTTATTGATGCTATAATCAAGGCATAGGCCTTGTTGTTCTTTTTTTCCCAAATGGCAAGCTCCTTGCCTGAAATGGGTTTTTCAAGTGAATTGTCTCCTACACCTTCATAGACTCCTTTCCAAAACTCATTGAAAATGTGAATGTTTTTTTATCTTCTAGGACCACTCAGGATAGTTCTCCTTACTAGTGACAACCACTCCCACAACAGATATGAGTGAATGCATTCTTAAAAAATGGCTATGTGCTTCAAAATAATTACAGTAATTGCAAGTCTTTGTAAAATAATTTGTTTTCTTAAAAAAAATCAATTAAGAGTGTAGGCTCTCAATATACTTCCATCATATACCTTTTGTAGACCATATATGTAATTTGATTATATGAAGCTTAACCATACCATATATGTCTTATTTAAAAAAAAAAAACAATGCATTTATAAAAGAGCCAATGCACTTTCAAATAACACACTTCATACCATACATGTGGAGTATTAAACAAGTAAAACACATGGTCATACGGCTATACCTTGACCGGTCAAGAACAAGATTGCACCAAGCCACAATTACGTTTCACTGTGGAGGAAACCTCTTTGTGGAATATTACCACAGTTAACCAACACTCATAAGACATTCAACTCAGCTCCAGGAAGTATACCGACAGCCATTGTTGTCACCAATTCTCTTTGTGCAGTTAATGGGAGACTATGCATATTTTAATGGGAGACATACGTTGTTGCAGCGGTCTTGGACACATAAGATTTTAACACACAATATGTTGCTCCTACATACAATTTAAACAAAGCAGAGACCAATTTTTTAATGGACTAGCTATCACAGGTTTCATGGATTTAATGCATTCAACTAGGTTCTGGTAAAGGGACAAAGGATCGGTGCAAGCTTCACTTGGAGATGAGGGGATAAGCATACCACATGAGTTTTTTATAAAAAAAATTCCACACAGACACAATAGTGCCACCAACTTCAAAATATTTCCCTCATTCAATCAACTATAACTTTTTTGCACTCAATCAAATATTTTCCACATATACGACATTCATCAATCATCAAACTTTTCAAGTTCTTAAAAGACTTACCACACTCTAGAAATCACATAATTTGACAACACATTGGACCTACTCCTTCTCTTGACACTCTTCATCACCTTATCTCGATGTCCTGGAGTACTAGGTCTTAGAGTAGTGCACAATTATACTAGGGATAATATTTGATCTAAAGGAGGTAAGAAAACTTGTGATTGTGACAAACCCTAAAGGATCAGAAAGCATTGTTATTTTAACTCATGTGAGAGAAGAATACTAGATTAGAGGTGAGGAAACATCTTGAACACTTATGGAAGACCCCCCTAAAAAAAGACAAAGGGTGATGGTGTGTTACAAGTGGTATCAGAGCTCCTAGGTTCAACGCTCAGGCCTAATGGGCTCTATTGGAAAATTGAGTATGATTACATTTCATTAGTGTTATGTTATCTTAGCCTCTATAGGGTTTTGTATGGAGAACATCATAATGCATAGGAATGTGAATAAATTTTTGGATCTGTGTATATTTATAACACTAGCTTGAGAGATATAGCTTTGATAAAAGTTTCTAAGCTTTGGGAAACTCCATTGTCCTTTGAAATATTATCACTTTGTTGGGGAATAGGTTTCTTAGTTATTCTGTGTATTATTTCATTCTTCAGAATCTAGGGAAGTAATCTTAGACCAACCCACATATGTCAGGGAAAATATCCTCTTAGCTTGTAAAGCTACAAGAAAGAACAGATTAATGACCCATAGTTACTATTCAACAATCCATCACTCCACTAACTTATGTAAACCTTGTAAAAAACAAAGTTGAAGGAGTGTAGATCTTGCAGTTGTTCTGTATCCATTATGGTTATGTATGACAAAGTAAATCTAGGTGATCTCATCCCATTTCACTGACTCATCATCCATCCATTTGGTAGAATGTTGTGTGTGCGGATATACACGCATCACTAAAGATTGTTTTCCTTTGTTGCACAATGCGCAATAAAGGTTCTGCTCCAATTTTCTTAAGTTTATGCTTCAACTCTGTAGAAAAGTCTAGATTTCAGGGTACCATTTTCATAGATCTTAATATTGGTGTACTTGAGTGGAGATTTGGGCTATTTATCCACTAGAGTAGTAAGTTAGGTTATAGTTTCTATTGTCGTTGAAAACTTTTGGTAAACTGTGTATTTTAAAGTTTCTATTGTGTCAACTGAGCTTTAGAATTTAAAGTTCTTATGAAAGTTGCCTTGAAATCAACAGCCTTTGGGAAAGGGTCAAACTTATATTTATCTAAGATCTCAAAAAAAATAGAGGGAGTTGTTCCATCAAAGTCATGTGGCACTTTCATCCAATCCTAATTACATAGTCGGTGATGGGAGGACTTTCCCTCGATAGGAGACTTGGTGTATGGCTTATGGTATAACCAACTATTGATTTCTCACTACTAAATCAACATCCCATTGGCAAGTAAACCTGTATAGGAATGCCCCTTTTTCCTTTCTCATTTTTAGTGCACTGTAAAGTAGTAGGGCA
Organism: Pinus taeda; assembly: GCA_000404065.3. Taxonomy (NCBI): domain Eukaryota; kingdom Viridiplantae; phylum Streptophyta; class Pinopsida; order Pinales; family Pinaceae; genus Pinus; species Pinus taeda. Next base: position 22,441 of record APFE031003483.1, on the reverse strand, counting down.
CCATAACCTCCTGTCAAATTTTGGGCAAAGTATTACAGCAAAGTTGGCATAATGGATATGTTTTATAGTAATAGTTGCATCCGATATTTTCAACAAAGTTGAATCAAATTGACAAACAAGACCATGGACAAAGAAAAGAAATCAACACAAATTTTGGGCCAATAAATTTATATCTTTGTATTAATGAGTAGGAATAGGTGGCTGGACTCAGATTTTATTTTCTTTCGCATCCATAAATAGGGAGAACACTATTGATAGCACACTATCAAATTCAGAGAACTATTTGGGCTAATAAGTAGTTGTGGCTCACATAGGACTTGCACCTACCCATTCCACTTGCTCCACATTATCATGGGTCCACGGTAACATGCAGTAGCAAGCCTAATAGGGTTTGAAACTAGTCATCAACTATAGAAGAACCCGGATGAAGCTTTTTAGCTATTACATTTTCCAAAGGCAGGTAAGGAGGCAAAGAAAGTAAGGGTGGTTGAGCTTTGAAGGGTCCTTGACTTTAGCAATGTGTTAGTTTGCCTATAGATCAGAAGGCATTCTACTTTAGGATCCAATGCATCATATCCAACAGGTTATGTTCACTTGGTTACTGTGCTGTAGTGTTTTCTATGGATGGTTGAAGTGAATTAATTATGCACACTAGAGTAGGCACATTACTTTTGTAGGAATTTTATGGCTGATGCATACATGCATGCTCAGATCCATTCTATCTTGAGTGAGGTGTTGTTGCAAACTTTGACATAGTCATATTTAGAATGTCTCTGAGTTTAGTTAGGCACTGGAATTCCATTTTTAGAAGTGTCATTTCAGTTCTTTTTCAGTCTTTTGGGCATTGTTTCCATCTCTTGGAAAAGTACATGGAAGAGAATGTAGTTAGATTTTGATTAGGACACACTTTCCTAGGTAAGGAAGCACTCTATTATGGGTAATCTTCTCTTGCAAGTTGGGTGCACTTTTTCCAGGTATCTAGAGTTAGTGTTTTTGCATCTTGTAGAGAAGACGCACCACAACAATGATGGAATTTCCTTGTAAACCAGAGCCTTATTTATCTATAAAAGAATGACAGGGTGTTTCACTAGAGTAGTGAAACAGTGAGGGTTATGAAAAATTGCTTTATAATTCTTTTTTGCAAGTAATGGAAAATTATGTGATTGAGTTCCTGCACATTTTGTTTGTTTTCCATTATTCCCAGAACAATATTTTACAGATTTAGTTCTCTACTGTGTTCTAATTTTTCGTATTATGCGGTGTCTATACCTTTGAATATACAAATCATAATTTTGAGTTTATACAATCTACTGTTTTGAGAACTGTATAGATGGTTTTCAGATTTGTAGCTCTATAGTTTTGTTCATAGAATTAAAAATTTGTGTATTATGTATTCAAATTTAATAAAATGGAGGGATGTGTATTAGAATTAATAGGGAAGTTGAGTTGTAATTTGAATTAGGAACAACAGTCTGGAATGGTTGTGCAGTAATTGTTTCCAAATGATTCAAAGACAATTGTGTTCACAATTCATGAATTTTACTTGCAGAAAACCCCAATTGTGTTCTCATGATCCATTATATCTTTTATACATGTCCAATTAATTTATCTAATTTACCTTTTTATTGGAAACAAAACCAAATTATTGACCTTAAAACCTGTGCTTTCAATAGATTTTGTAACGTGGATTATATTAACATTATAGTCAACAATTAAAGAACCATCCATGCAAGTAAATAACATTATAGTATTATACATAACACCACTAGAAAAAATCTATAAATATCCATTCGGGGTACATGTATATCAAGTTAGAAACTAATCAATTCGATAAAAAATTGTTTGGTTAGAGCTAAATGGATCCATTTCCCAATTAGAGCATGACAGTTAGAATTTTGGAGTCAACTTGTAGGAAAGCATATATAGTACTATCGATGAGTATTCAAAGGCAAAATGCAATAGGAAGGGCTTAGTCCACTCCTTACAACCTTCCAAAATACTAAAGTGCTTAATTTTCAACTGCTAGATAATTACAGGATAATGTGGAACACTAGTAAAATGGGATATTGCAGGCAAATAAGATAAGATAAGATAATTATATTTATGTCCAACTAATGACCACAAAGTAGGTCAAAGGGACTTTTGAGTACAATGATGTCCATACAATGTGGGAGAACCAAACAATCTCCTATAAAAAATACAATGCATGAATTTAAAATGTGCAATGCAGGAACATAAAAGATACAATGTATGGAATGCCCTGACAGAGAAGATCCAGAGGCTAATGGGTCTGAGGATCAGACCCATCTCTCATAACATCCAAGGTTGACTGAAGAACACTGAAAAAAGCTCCACAAAGTTTGTTGACCCGATGAAGGGCCAGAGGGAGGTGCAGAATGTCCACTAAATTGTTGTCTGGGGAAGTTCGCTCACTACTGAGGTCTGGAGGACCTAGTCCGTCTCCCAGGGACTGGTCTAAGATGATTTTTCTGTTGAGATCTCATGTGGTGGGGTGAATTTGGATATGAAATGGTATCAATCGTTCTCGTTGCACCCTTGTCTGAAGGTAGTACCCTGAAAAATGCCGCAATCCTCTATGTGGGTTCTGGTATGATGGGAAGCTCAAGAATATGCGCTTAGAACGTGAGAGCCTATGATCCATACCAAAATGTGCAAAAAAGTGGACAATTTTTCCATATTTTCTTACTTCTTGAGATGGTCTTATTTCTCTGCCTTCTATTCTTCTATCGTGGTCCCTTGATCCACAATATAAGAGTATATCTTGTAGAATTTTATCTTGACTATTTTTTAAGGGTGCAAGTTCCTTTTTGATATTGTATATTAATCCAATGGTGATAAAAAATACATGCGTGTCTACTACTCTTGTAATAGGGAAACTAAACAAGTCTTTTGGTCCTAGAGAACATAGGTTCTGTAATTTTGTTATAGCTGAACTTTGATTTATTTAATTTAGATGCTAATAAATAGCTTCCAAATTGTTCTCATAACCAGAGTTTTTTCTATCCATCATAACTATACTATTTTAGATATCATTTATACTATGAAATAGAAGTATATCAAAAAAATAAAATACTGTGCATGCCTAATCATATATTGTGACATCACTAGCATTCATTGGTTTATCCTCTTCTCGAGACTTTTTGAGCCTCGATTAGCTACTTATTTTTTGAGTTGAGTGACCTTGTTGTCCAAATTCTACACCTGTAGCTGTCTGGAATCTATAGACATCGAAATCTCTTGCTGCAGTTTGATCCTTTCAACTAGGACCTTACACATCATTATTTTTATTTGTCACTATATGTCAACTGCTTACACGTATATGTTAAACATTGCCTCTGCTAGTTCCTATATATGGAATACAGTTCCAATGACCTTATCATCCTCTCAAAATATCTACATTGGCCTCCTATATATGTTTATCTCCCTTTGATCTATTTGAGCACTGCTACCTTGACTTTGGTACAACTTATCATTATCAATCTATGTAATGCATGCCCAAACTTGAACCTGCTCAATTCCATCTGTCCTCACCACTTAATGCCATTTATTAGGGATTGTGATCATTCTTCATCTGTCCTAGGGTAGTCTAGATGGCACCCCATTTGGTGATAGTTTTATCTTGACTTTGAGATGATATTTGTCTAACGTTGTTTAGGTGGCATAGAACTTGCCTCATTGAATCATCAATTGTCTATGGATCTCATGCAATGGTTTCTCATTTTTGTCTAGTTGGGACATCTCAGCTTTTGACATAGAGCTGGAGCTATTGGGACATCTCAATGTATGACTTAATGATGGAGCTATTATGTTGAGGACTTGGAGGGTTCTTGTTATGGCCTTGGGAGGCCTCAGGTGCACCATTTCGATAATTAGTGTTTTGCTAAACCATGTAGGCAAAGACAATGAAAGGATGTCTGGATAATCTATTTCTTTGTCCTTTCATGATTGTTTTAAAATGGCTCTCCAGTATTCTTTTCTAATATGAAGGAGTTTGGGTGATGTGAATAGATGGGCATTTGCAGCGAGCCTTCAACATGAGAGATAAACCAAATCTAAGACTTGTGTTATTGTTGCAATGGGGGAATGAATTTTCCATGATTTCCTTCTCAGTGAAATGGTTGACGCAAAATGTTTTTTTTTCAACTGAGGTTCAGTAAGATCCTAGGGATCCATCTGGAACTCAAACTTGGCACCCAAACTTGCCTTAAGGATATATATGCTAATGTTATCATAAAGAGTTGTAGATAGTGTGGTCCTTTGCTATCTAAAGCGTTGATTTATAATATTATTGCTGCCTATTGCCTCTTGTACCTCATCCGTGTCCCCCTTATAATATTTTTTCAATTTGGATCGCTATGGGCTGGAGTTTCAAACTTCAAAGGATCACTCTACCCAATGTCGTGTCTTGAAAGTGATCTTTATACCTTCAGGACACACGGATCTGAGCATTGAAGATATTTACATTTTTGTACGTGAATTATTTGAATGTACTTATTTATTGTTGGTTCCACCTCACCTTTGAATATAACTGTCATAATATCACCTATAGCAATATGGAGCTTCCTTTACCAGTCCTCTCTGCCTGTTTGGTAGTTAGTTTCTGATTCTAGGAGTCCTTTCCCTTAGATTGAATATACATATTTCTTAACCAATTTTCTGATCACCTAACAAATTATCTTGCTTCATTTTGATCTCAACAAACTCATATGAGCCCATTAGAATTTCTGAGGATGTAGAGTGCAAATGCACTGATTAGAGAAGAAAGTGTAGAAGATATTTCTTGAAACATGAGACAGTTAATTGCAGAAGAAGAGAAGGAAATGGGAGGTGTAATATAACAGCCATATTGTGATTGCATTTGTGTAGTAGGAAGGGCATTACTCTTCCTCTGCATTGTACTATCAAAATGAACTTTTACTATTGTCCAAATATCATCAAACTATTGGCTTGCATCAGCAATCCTAAATCCAAATATTGATGGTGCTCTTTTTGACAGGAACATATGCAAATATTTCATTATGTAGTGGAGCTTTTGTCTATGCAAGGGCTCAGTTTGTTGTGTTTTGTATCTTGCGAGCTTCAAAGGCCCTTTTCCCTGGAATGATCAATTCAATATTCATTGTTCAGGGCGCCCATGGCCTTTTTTGATACCACGCTTATGGGAAGAGTTCTAATCTGGGTGAGAAAATATTCCCCTGGATGTTTATGTTCAAGCAATTTCAAATTTACGGCTTGAAACATTTTACTTGATTTTAACCAAAAGCATTATTGTTTTTGTAGGCATATTTAGAGATGTGTTTGATAGATGTAGGCACACAACCAACTATAGATAATTCAGACAAAAGCACCTTTCTAGCACACATGGCAATCAAATGTCTAATTGAAATGCTTGTTAAGGCATTGAATGAAGTACGCGCTCTTGATTATTCAAAAATACCTATTGAAAATAAGAGATTGAAAATGGATTGCATCTTTACTGTGGTAAAACTTAGTTATGAAGACTACCTACAATACAGACTTTTACAAGGCTAAAAACAAAGAAATGTGCAGTCTAGATTTAATGACGAAAATTTCCCAAATGAAAGATGGTTGAAGGCTCACAAATGAAAATATTTACTTTGTCAAATTTATGTCAACCGAAGAAAACCTTGTAGTATCTTTATCAAAGGGTGGTCTTGAATTTCCATGGTGTGATAGGCTAGACCTATTTGTTATTATTTTGGAGATGACCTTTTTGTCATTATTCTGTAGCCAACTTCTTTGGTCATTATGTGGGGCTGACCTATGCATACTTAGAATAATACATATTTATATACACTGGTGGAAGCTGCCATAGGTATTATTCTTTGAATGAGTACAATGATGTTCTTATTGTAGATTTCTAACAGGTTGGTTGCAGTGCCTAGAATAGTTTTGTCTTATCTCCAGTGAATTAACATATGCATGGTGTGATATTTTTAGCAAAGGGTGGATCATGCATTTAATGAAATAAAAATAAATGCTTAGTTAGGTGTGGAGTTGTTGTTTTAGTACTTAGGAGGTGCAAGGCAGGATATCTGTAGGGATATACATGTACCCAAACACAACATTCAACTATAAATAGTGGGATGAGGTTACCTTGTTTGGAAAGAGGAACAACCCATAACTAATCAGTAAAATTTGGTGAAGTAATCATGAAACTTAACAAGAAATGAAAATGCTATATTGAGGATGACTTATGCAAGATGTTGCAAGATGATGTTGCATTACAACTCATTTTTCTAGATCCATACATGTGTTTTCAGTTAAATTTCTAATTCATGTGGGGAGGAAGGTGTATCTTCTACTCATTAACATATATGTACATGCATTATATGAACAAGCAATTTTCTGGGCAGTCTAAGTGGTAGTAAATCATGTGTTTTGGGGCAACATGAAATTGTAAATACACAACTCTCATTTGGGATTAATCCTTATGTCATTATCTTTCATTCTTAATAAAGTACTTTACCTGATGGCACCTGTCAAGTGTTTCACTCTCTTGTACTTGTGTTTATTTCTGTCTATCTTTGTTGTTCTTGGGCTCACTCTCTCTTTAAGGATGCATCCATCTTAGCAATTTCTCTTCAAGAGTTGTGCTGCCCAAGTGCTAGTATATGTTCCTATTTATTATGGAATTTAGATTTTGTGTTGGTTCTGATCTATTATTTTTCTATCTCTTGTGAATATCAACAAATTTTCTTTGATCTAATTTCAGTATTTAACATTTTTATGTAGAGTTTTACATCTTTAATTCCTCGTGTGTGTAATTTTTATTTATTTGTTTTCAACGTAATACATCCTAGGTAAAACCTTGAGGCACTTACCCTCATTCCAAGGATATACATACACACACACACACACACACACACACACACACATATATATCTATTCTAGGTAATATATCCTAGGCAAAACCTGGGGGCACTTACCCTCATTCCCAACATGGTTGACAGGGTAATCCCTATGTTTCTTAGAAACCAAAGCTAGGTCAACAACAAGGCTCAAAGTTGTTACAACAATACGTATTATGAACTCAACAGGTCACTTACGGGAATAAAAAGTGGGGGGAAGGATAATTTTCCATCACAACAACTTGGGCTAGACTCAATTGACAATTAGTAATATATGAGAGAGAGAGAGAGAGAGCGCCCTCGGAAACTGGGGGATGTGTCCAAAAGTTGTCAACGCAGCTCCCCGTCATCAAAACTTGGTGTAACATAGGGATCATTTACGTCATGCTTAACAAGGCTTGTTGTTGGATGCCACTTGCAATTTTTGTTATCTGAAATTTGTTTAATTTAACTTGCATCAGGAAAAAATATTGGTTGTCAATGCCATTTAACATTAATTAAGGAAAGAATTCTAATTTTAGTCCCACATTATTTGAATGTTTTTTTCTTACTCTATTTCTTGTGATGAAGTGCTCTATTGTGAAGCTTGATATTTATTTTAACAATTCATGCTTTGACCTTGACATTTATGGAAATTACAGGGGTGATAGATCTCTGTGTGGACTACTTTCACTTGTACAACCACCTCAGGAAATTTATATAATAGGAAATAGAATGGTGTATAGAAGATGGTGAAATTATGAGGAAGAAGAATACTTGTGGGAAGATATGAGCCCAAGTTTGGAAAATCATGGAAGAGGAAGTGATAACTCAAGGAAAGATGATTTTTTTCCCGGTGACCCAAAGAAGTGGTCAAGCTTAGAGAGAGAGACTCCTAACAGTGATTGGCATATGCATGAACCGTTGTCTCATGTGGATAGACCTATTATGAGTGAGAAGGAGAGACAACCTCCTAGAAGGGTATGCTTCCTTTCTCCTTGCTCTCTTTTTTGATCTAATTAGTTTGATACAAATTATTACCCAATTTCTTTTTTCATTGTTGCTTTTTTAGTGTTTTCCTTAACATGTAAAGATAAAGGATTTATGATAATGATATTTTTTCTTAATGTAGGAGTCTAAAGAGAACCATCCATCTTCTCTTCTGTAATCAGGTATTTTGTCTTGAAATATCAACGATACTTCCACTGAGACATCATCTTTGCTGCAAAGTAGTCAAGATCCATTAGAACATCGACCTGTAATGGGTCAACCTCCTCACTAGTCACATAAAAATAATAGCCCAACTTCATAATCAAGGTTGAGAATACTTCAAGTTTTTGTTCCTAGGGACAACAATTCAAGTTTGATCTGCATTGAATCGATAATCATTCTTTTCTGTCAGAAACTAGAGTTTTTCAAATTAATCAGGGAGTAGTTTAGCTTCCATTGGGTATGGATAATGCTGGTCCTATTTCCCCATTCCTACTTCAGGACAAAATATGCTGAAATCTTGGCAGCCTAAGGAATCAAAACCAGATTGCATGATCATAGCTTTTGTAAGGCCTTGCGCAGGAGGGAATTTTTTTAATGAATCACAATTTGTTTGAAATTGTAAAAGTTTAGCTTATATTTCTGTTTCTCAAAGTGTGAAGTATTGATATTCTGCAAGGATTTTGTAATTTTCATTAATATTTTAAAGATTGTCTTTTTTATAGAAAAGTGCAGGCAAAATAATTTGAAACTATAGACATTTGGGCCAATATTTGTTTTGAATTGGCTAATTTTTTGGGATGAATTTGGAAAAGCTAGCCAAATGGTGAATATTAACCCCTGAAATTTTCTCAAGGAAGTCAATCCAATAAGGTCATGATTAACCCTTTCTAATGGAGGGTCAATCTTTAAGTCAGTTAAGGACCTGGTTGTGTCAGTGTTATTGAGTTGAGTTGGTCCTTTCAAGCAGGTGGTAAGGTCTTAACTCTGTCTTACTAGGGGTTTGGTTGTTTATTTCAGATGGCTTTGAAGATCCTAACCCGATGTTACTGGGTTGAACCCTTTGCCACAGTATCTCAAGCAGTGAATACCTTTTTAGGACCTTATTAGTTCAATGTGAAGAGGAAGTAAAACTCAAGGCTTTAGGAGAAGTGAGGGCGTATCTTCTACAGTCACTTTCTCAACCTTTCCTGATTTGGGAGATGAGTCTTTGACTCTCCCTTTATCTACCATAGATGCATAGATTTTTGAAAGAAGGAAAGATCATGGCTAACTTAGAAATACTTTCAGCCTAAAATTTTAGTAGAAGAACATGCCCATATCCTAGGTTAGAAATACCCCAGGAAGCACACTTCTTGGGGTTCAACTAGTTGAAATACTGGCCCAAGTTTTGAAAGTGTCATGGCTCACCAATCTAGGCAGTTTCCTTCTAAGATTGGTTCATTGTTCATAAGTGGTCAAAATACTTTTTATAAGTACACAAATTCCATGTTGTAGTATGGATTCCTGTGCAGGGTTGTTGTATAGTCATGATGAGGGTGTATCTGAGGAGAATGAGGGTGCAATTCACTAAGTTGTATGGCATAGTGCACTGCAGTTATGTAGGAGAAAGATTGAGAGGGCACATGCATGCCTCCAGCATGCATGCATCAGTGTCATCCACTTCCAGTTTTATAATTACTGTGCTAGATTTAGCATTCCAATTTTATAATAAATGTTTTTCTTCTTTTGGAGTTTTACTTCCAGATTTAGAAATATGTTTTTCAATGAGATTTTTTTTTGAAAGTTAGCTCAAGCACATGAGCTAGAGAAACTTCCAGTTAAAGGAGGGCACACTTCCCTAGATAGAATTAGGTTGGAGTTTTAATTTTGGTGCTGAAGGGAATGGGCTACTTTTGTCTCCTCATCTAGCCTTCCTTATATATAAAGAAGGTGGGGTGGAGGTGAATATTTTTGCAAATTTTGTGAGTGTGAGATTGAATTATGTGCTAGTGACTAGCGGGGTATTTTTTGAGCTTTATTAGTGTACTAGTTTTCTAAATTTAATGAAAGGTAGGTTGCAGGTTTGTCTTATATTTTCAGTGTGATGTGTTAGGAGTTTAGTGTATTCAAAATTGATACTTTTGATGGTCTGAAATTTACACTGCTTTAGCTGTTATGATTTTCAAAGTGAAAAATGTCCTTGCCATTCTCTAAATTTTGTTTTTCATGGTATTATAAAATCTCTAAGTCAGCAAGTATAGAAATTCCATTAGGAATGGTACCAAAATATTGGGCAAATTTTGGATCTTCCCTTGGCTCTGATACCCTGAGCTTTGAATTCCTATCAGCTGTGACACCATCATCGAACAATGTTTCATTCTCACAAAGGAAACAATCACAAAGTCTTGCTTCTCTGTCTCCTATCACCACATGCCAAGTTCTTAATGAATCATTATTTTCTCGTAAGTGTATAAAGTTTAGCTTATATTTATGTTTCTAAAAGTGTGAAGTATTGATATTCAACAAGGATTTTGTAATTTTCATTAATATTTTAAAGATTCTATCTATTTTATAGAAAAATGTTGGCAAAATAATTTGATAATATAAACATTTGGGCCAATATTTGTTTTGAATTGGAAAGTTTTTTGGGATGAATTTGTAAAAGCTAGCCAAATGGTGAATATTAACCCTTGAAATATTCTCAGGGAAGTCAATCCAATAAGGTCATGATTACCCTTTCTAATGGAGTGTCAATCTTTGAGTTAGTTAAGGCCTTGGTTGTGCTAGTCTTATTGAGTTGAGTTGATCCTTTCAAGCAGGTGGTAAGGTCGTAACTTCGTCTTACTAGGGGTTTGGTTGTTTATTTAAGATGGATTTGAAGATCCTAACGTGATGTTACTGGGTTGAACCCTTTGCAGTAGTAGCTCAAGCAGTGAAGACCTTTTTAGGACCATATTAGTCCGATGTGAAGAGGAAGTAAAACTTAAGGTTTTAGGAGAAGTGAGGGTGTATCGTCTACAATCCTTTTCTCGACCTTTCCTGATATGGGAGATGAGTCTTTTGACTCTCCCTTTATCTACCATAGATGCGTAGATTTTTGAAAGAAGGAAAGATCATGACTGACTTACAAATACATTGAACTTGAAATTTCAGTAGAGGAATATTCCCCTAGATTAGAAATAATACTTTGAACCTAAAATTTCACTAGAAGAACATGCCTGTATCCTAGGTTAGAAATACCCTAGGAAGCACACTTCTTGGGGTTCAACTAGTTGAAATACTGGCCCAAATTTTGAAAGTGTCATGGGCCACCAATCTAGGCAGTTTCCTTCTAAGATTGGATTGTTCATAAGCAGTCAAAATCCTTTTTATAAGTGCACAAATTTCGTGTTGTAGTATGGATTCCTATGCAGTATTGTTGTACAATCATGATGAGGGTGTAAATGAGGAGAATGAGGGTGAAATTCACTAAGTTGTCTGGCATAATGCGCTGTAGATATATAGGAGAAAGATTGAGAGGGCACATGCATGCCTCCGGCATGCATGCATTAGTCTCATCCACTTCCAGTTTTATAATTACTGTGCCAGACTTAGCATTCCAATTTTATAAGAGATACTTTTCTTCTTTTGGAGTTTGACTTCCAGATTTAGAAATAGGCCTTTCAATGAGATTTTTTTAAAAGTTAGCTCAAGCGTATGATCTAGAGAAACTTCTAGTTAAAGGAGGGCACACTTCCCTAGATAGAATTAGGTTGGGGTTTTACTTTTGAGCCCACAGGGATGGGTTACTTTTTTTCTCTTCCTCTAGCCTTCCTTATATGTAAAGAAGGTGGAGTGGAGGTGAATATTTTTGCGAATTTTGTGAGTGTGAGATTGAATTATGTGCTAGTGAATAGCAAGGTATTTTTGAGCTTTAGTAGTGTATTGGTTTTCTAGATTTAATGAATGGTAGGTTGCACGTTTGAGAGTTCAACATTGTACTTTCTATCCTATATTTTGAGTATGATGTGTTAGGAGTTTAATGTATTCAAAATTGATAGTTTTGATAGTCTGAAGGTTTTTTTGTCATAGTCACTTACCTCAGAGGATTTTTTTTAACATCCATAGGGGTTTGAACATCAGTCTTCTCACTTTGAATATTTTTTGAGACCTTTTTCAGCCTCTAGGACATCATTTCATTTCCATATTTCATTACTTTCCAAATTTGATCATTGCAGGTGTTTTTCAACAATATTTTTGAGGATTTATACATATGATTTTGGCGTTGGATCTGATATACCAACCCTATTTTATTGGCAGAAATTGACCAAACTTTTAGAAGGATTTCTATCATAATTTTAAGGCAAACAATTGTCAGGTTTTGAAGTTGGGTTTACATTGTAATTTCTTAGAGGAAACTACATTATTTTTTACCCTTACTATGAGCCTAAAGACCCATTATTTTACCTATTGTGAGAGGTCTCTAAGGTTTGAGGTCACTTGATTATTTGCAAAAATATTCTAAAGTATTTCAAGCCTTGAAAACTTAACATTTAATTAAAATTTAACTCAAGTCTAAGTTCATCTCTGGAGTTGGTAGCAAGTTCTCTCCTAGATGTCTCTAGCTTGTTTCATCCCTGTCTGTGAGAGTCTCTAGATCACTGATATAAAGATATTTTGCAAAGATCTAATATCTGTTTTGTAGGAATAATAATCATTGACATTTTGAGCATCTTGTAAGGTTGATATTCAACATATTTAACAAAAGAAAGTTGCACTAGAATGATCTCTGCTATGAATGTCATCACTTTCTTGAAAGATAACTAGTGGTTGAGGTCACATCCTTGGAGAAATTCTGAGCTATATTAAAGAGGATACAATATACTTTCTGACCTAAACACAATTTTATTTGAGTGAATCTTTATTATCTAGTGTGAATTTATTTAGTGACTAATATTTGGTTATTGTAGGAAGGTCTTCACTGGTTTCAAGCCATCACTCTTGCAGAGATTCATTACTCATTCTTGAGCTGGGATTTCAGATTTTGAAAGGCTCTTGTCTCCTAAATAGTGAGCAAGCTTGGTTGTCAAATCATCTCTATTCAGAGAGTGTGAGCTAAGGAGGATCTGATCTACTCTTTTGAAGTGTTTTTCAAACTGTAATCATAGGTGGACCTATTTGATTCTTGAGGAGACCTTTGTAAAGATACCTCTTATTGTAAAGCTCGTTGGGAGAAGAAGAGCCTTTCGGTCTGTCAAAAGGATTATTTTTCTTTGTAATTCTCATTAATATAAAGTAATTTTTTCATCTTGGGGAGCTTGGTGTTGAACAAAAGTGTAACTAGATTCCATATTTGTAAATGCAATTTTGATCTTTGTACTTGACAAGAAAAAGAAATATTATTTTTGTATATTATTTGAATAGGTTTCTTGCTCATTCATATGTCTAGGAAAGTCAAAGGATCAAAGTCATGTTAAATATCTCTTCTTGAGCATGAATATGGGTCAACCTAGTGTCAAGTAGCCCTCCAAGACAAGCACCATCCTCCAGTGAAGAAGACTACAAGCAAAATGATGAAGAGAACAATTAAGTCAGCCTCAAAATGAATATTATCATGAAGTCAACTCACATATGTAGACACATCTCTTTGGTGGACTTGTCGGCTCAAATACAGGGGAAAACCACCATATATACCCAGTCAAGGTCTGCACAAAAAAAGAGAACACATAATTTTAGATTCCTCAGTAACTTCGAAGGTGCAAGAAGGTACAATCTCGGTGATGATTACAGTCAAGAATCTTAGACAGGTCTACAATATCATATGGTTACAAGAAGGTACATAATCTCGGTGATAAGTACAGTGATCTGACTGCAATCTTGGCCTAGTTACAGGGTCATTGTAATACAATCTCGGTATAGTTGCAGTTGACCTCGGTGCAAGGAGAACATGGCTAAAATCTCAGTGAAAATCATAGTACAAAAAAAGATACAATCATAATCTGAACATTACTGATAGAGAAAGGATCTCAGTGTATTATATATATCCTAGACACAACATGTCCTTAGCATTTCTATGAGCATGATAACAATCATGATCCTAACAAAGATGAAGGTTTTGGTATAGCTATATATATACCTCTAAGTGGAGATCTCATTGATGTTATAATAGTCTCGGTGAAGGAAAAGCAGTGGCACATCAAGTTCTCAATGAAGGTGTAGCATTGGCACAATAATGATGAAGGTCTAAATGAAGGAGCGGTCATGGTGCATCAGTGATCTAGATAAAGGAGCAGTCAAGGTATAGTAATGATGATGATGATCTCATCAGTGACAAGGAAGAGTATTGGTGTATTGGTCTTGGAGTGGCCTAGTAGGTCAAGGGCCATGTTCTTGGTATTTGTCAATTGGAATCTCAATAAGAAGAATTTTTTGCCGGTTTTCCTCTCTAAGAGGGAGAGGTTTTGGCCCTGGCATAATGCCAACATATTGTGTTCTTGTTTCTTTGTTTTGATAGCTATTTGATGAGCTAAAGAAGATACACTCTAATAATAATAAGTGAATATTGGAATAAGAATAAAATTGAAAACACCTCACAAATAGTTATCATGCTAAGAAGAATCACACACTCTCTCCATCTTAAATTTTGAGTTTAGTCTAGATCCCTCAAACTATTTTCCTCTAGTTTAGTGTATTCAAAATTGATAGTTTTGATAGCGATGATATTTTTCTTGTAAATTTTGACAAAGTCTAGCAATACCATATATATGATTTTCTTTTTCTCATTTTCTTCTAAAGTGTGCTTAGATCATGAAGAAACTGGTTGTCCATGGGAATGAATATGTTTATGGGAATGAAGATTTCTAGTTTGGAATCTTGTTTTCATGAACTATTTTGGCTTTTACAAATGTATTTCTACTTTCTTTCTGTATATTATGCCTTCAAATGTACTTGATGTTACATAAGATGTCTAACAACATATGATGTTATTGGTAAGAGTCATCATTAACATGGAGGATTCGAGTTAGGATTTATTTTTCTTTGGAATTGACATCAACTTTTCAAGAAACATGACATCCTCCATAGATCCTTCATTTCCATCAACAATGTGGCTAGCACCATTTTTTATTACATGTGGACATACATGTTCTAACATTTTGGTTGCTTCAACAACATAAACTTTCCTTGCACCAGCTTGTGCATACTAGATTACCAAACTACCACTTCCTACGCCCATATCCAAAACAATCTTGCCTTCAAAGTGGTGCTTGTTCTCAAATAGAGTTGTTTAATAAGCATACATCCTCACATGTCACATTTGAGATAAGAGTTGTAGGGAATCTCCACAATTCCCTCACTGCCCATGTCTTTCCTCGTACCAAATCACTAACATTCGTGCATAGCCTTTACTAAACAGCAAAGCTTTTTTCTCTTAGAACATCTCATAATTATAATTAAAAATTGCCTCAATATGTTGTTTATAAACAAAATTTTCCTCATGAGAAGGTGTCTCATCTCGAGGAGAAATTTTCTCATCAACAGGCCATTTTGAGGGAATTTATAAAGAAGATGATAGAATAAATTTCAGAGGGAGTTAAATATGACTTCATATTTCCCTAGTTTTTTAGGTGAGGTGGGTAATAAGGCACTGATAGATCCAATATCAAAGGAATAATTACAAACAATTATGCATTGTTTCTAAAAGGATAAGAACCTTTAGCCACTTAACAGGACAATATAATTCTTTTAGGGGTTCTATGACTTCCTTCAGACATACCAAATAAGAATTGTTGACAAATTAAAATACACAGGCATGATTTGGGAGCTTTCAATTCAACACTTCAGGATTTAATTGTTAGCCTCACTCTCATGTGATAAAATCAATTATAAGTCCAAAACAATTAATTTAATTAAAATCAAGAAAGTTGGATTTAATCCTACATTTCTAGATTGAGTTTGTTCCTCATGGTTAGGAGTTAGTTTAGGCCTAGTTGGTTGAGAGATTCTCTCCAACTAGTTAGGCTCCTAGATTAGTGTTTGGTTGAGATATTTTCTCAACCATAGTGTCCAAGATAGATGTACTATCTTGAGACAAACATCCTCATGTATTTATTTGTACTATTATCATTATTTGTACATTGCATTATGAGAGGAATACAGTAAGGCTGAGGCCTTTTCTGCCATTTCTATTTCTCTGGTATTTTTTCATGTCTGTTAATTTTGTTTAATATTCTACATGTGGTATTAGAGCTAAAAATATCTACGGAGCATGCGACTTATTGTGTGAATTCCTTTTGCGTGTGGGAGGAATGCTAGAGCACGAAGGTGTATGCAACTCTGTGTATGAACAAAGTAGCATGTGAGTGAGGATATTGTAGCATGGTGTGGCCGGTTCAATACGCTGTTGCATGGACACATTCTGCATGGAGCTTGGAGTCGTGTGCAATTACTAGTGGAAAAACGCTAGAGGAAATCAAACGAACAATTTAATGATTGCATAGGAAATGGCGTGTGAATTTCACGCTTGTGTTTCTTAACATGGGAATTATCCTGACCTTCCAGCATCTAATTCAACGAGCGGATACTTGGACCTATTCTTGAAGATCTGAGGTACACCGTTCAAGTTTGAAGATGCTTATAGCGCACAGACCTTGTAGCGATATGCAAGAAGCAAATCCCAAGGGAGACACTTACATTGATATGCAAGAATTTAAAAATCGCATAAAATGATGAAGACGACGTTGGTTGTAATGGAGGACATGCCTGATCCTTTCGAAGAATTTCTAGTAAACAGTCAAAGAGGCGGCGCTTTCAGTGAAGAATTTCATGTGCCGTAGTAGCTTTCGATCAAATTTTCTGAATGCATGTTATTTTTTCAAATAACTCCATAAACCTGAATTCACTTTTTAACTCACTTTATTAAAGCAACTCATTAAAATTCTTTTAAATGGGAATTTAAAAGGTTTTTTTTTTTTAAAGTTTATAAATAGAGTGAGAAAGTGTATAGCATTGTAATAAACGTGTCTAAAGTGAAAGGAAGGTTCGAGACCCATATTTAGTTTATGTTTCTAAAGTAAAAGGAAGGTGCAATTTTTAAAAGTGGAGAGATAAGTGTGCATTTTTTTTAGTGTGGAGTGACAAGTGGGACTTTTATAAAGTAAGGGCTTATTTCCTTGTAATGGAGTGATAAGGTGTATTTGTTAAGGAGGTCATTTTAATATTTTGTTGAAGAAAGTGAGTGAGTCAGTTTTGAAGACAATTTGCTTCCAAGCAGTTTTGAAAATTTTCAAGGAGTTTTGGAATTTTGAGAAGTTTCAAAGGTAAAAGGTTGATGTACTTCAATATTTAATAAAAACATATTTTTTGTGGTGTTGATGTGTCCTAGATCCGCCTGAAATTGTATAAGGGGATCTTAGGTACACCTTGTGTAGTGATTGAAAATGCATGTTTTGTGTCTAGTTTTGACACTACAATTATCTTAGCTAACACACACAAGGAGTCTAAAGAAAGTGAATGAAACAAGCACATTAATCAAAGCACCTGAAATTAAGAAGCTGCAATGAGCATTCAATCAAGCACAAACAATCACATGCATTTGCGCAACTACAACACATAATCAAAGTTGGCAACATCAACATTCTACATCAACAAGCAAATTCATGCAAGGAAATCAAGTTAATGCAACTACAAACTCATGCATTTCAAAAGCCTACATCAACATTCAATGACAATTGGTCATTGTGTAACTTGAAAATTCATAATTTGTAGGTTAACTTGTAAACAAATTCAAATGAAATTGAGTTGAATTGTAAAGGTGCATTTTCGGTCAAAACCGACACCCAACTTGTGAATTTATAGGAGGTAAAGTAAGTCAATTCTCCTCAACTGAGTCAATTAAGTGAGTCAATTCTCTTCAAGTGAGTCAATATCATTTGAAATTGTCACTGTAAACATTGGGTGCATTTTCGGTGGTATCCGACACCCTCATCCTAGTACAAAATTCAAACGAGCGCGTGTTCATTTGTTAATAGAAATTTCAAGTAAGCGTCAAGCTGATTGAAGCATTCACAGAGTTCAAGCGAGCGTGAGTTCAACCATTCCATTGATAAACTAAATTAGGCACACAAGTTCAAGAATTCAAACGAGTGGGATCTTCAAATCCTGCAAGTGTTACAAGCAACCATCAAGCAAAATCACACAAGCAAGTGAGCGAGTACAAGCGAACGTGTCAAAACTCATAATGGGTAAAGGATGAAAACATCTTCAAAGTGCAGAACTGGAGATTAAAGATTTGCAAGATTGCAATCATGAGTTACAGAACAAAATTGAAATACTGGAATGGAAGTTGAAGCAAAGTCAAACCTTATTCAATCAAATGACCAGTACATTAGAATCAATGAAAGACTTTCAAATTGAGCTCGAAGTGAAAGAAAAACTCATTCATGCACTTCAAATTAAGTTAAGTGAAAAGAAATATTTACTTGATGCACAATGTGTAGAGAAGACAGATGCAAGTTGTGACACAGAAGACCTCATCACAACAATAAATGAAAGTTGTGATACAAGTGATCTTATTCAACATATTAATGAAGGTTACAACACAGATGATCTAATCAAGCAAGTTGATATAAGTTGTGCACAGATGAACTAATAAATCAGGTTGATATAAGTTGTGACATGAGTGATCTCAACCAACTAGTTGTACTACTTAATGATGCAACAAGTAGTACCAAAGATCAAATTGATCAGTTTGATGAAACATGTCAAACCGATGAACTGTTAGTGATTGATGCCCAATGTGACATAGAAGGTTTAATAAATCAAGGATAGAATGTTAGCGGAAGCAACAAGTATGAAGAACAACAATAGGATAGTCTTTCCAATAAAGTGATTAGACCTTGGGAAGAAATATCCTTCAACAAAGACTATCATGGCCTAGGATACAACAAATAAAACACTTTGTTTGTTGTAGCTTCATGTTCCGGATTATCCACAGTTTTAACTTCATTCTGCCGACGTTTCGAACCCCAACGGGGGTCCATCTTCAGTACACTTTGAAAGATAGATGAAATGAATGAATGATGATGAGAGAAAGAGCTAGGAACCTGCATATAAATACACAAATACACAGGAGCCCTAATATGAGAGCCGACACTTACTTATTATTATTACAAGAAATTAACTTATATTTGATATTATTATTATTAATTATTTACTATTTAATTTAATTTATTGTATTGCTTAGATTAATTAATCAATTAATTAATATAATTAATATAATTAATAAGTATAATTAATTATAATATTTAATTAAATGA
>APFE031003476.1:0-10388 GCA_000404065.3 Pinus taeda | reverse complement strand
ATTGATGCATTCTTGTAGATTAGAGCTGTTATTTAAAATGTCAAGCGGTCCAGCAATTAGGACTCGATCACTATTCACCCCTAGATTTGCTAGGAGATCTGCCACTTTATTGCTTTCCCGTTTGGTATGTTGGAAAGTGATAGTTCTATTGTTGATGAGCCATTTTTCAATGAGTTCTAAAACGCTCCACTAATCTCCAACTACTTGCTACCTTGTGGGTATGAGTACCCTGGAGAATGTGATTGACTATGGTTAGCAAGATTTGTGAGTCTCCTTCAATTATTATAGGAAAAAAGCCATGTTTATGGGCCAAGCATAGTCCTTGCCATAGTCCTTCCAATTTTGCTGAGTTGTTTGTATCCCATCCTATCGGCCCATAGAAGATCAGAAGAGGTTTGTCGTCATGATCCCTGAAGATTCCTCCATAACCTGCCTTACCTGTGTTGCCTTTGGAGGCTCCATCAAAGTTTAGTTATATGATTCCTTGGGAGGGAGGTCGCCAATGATTGGAAGTGTTGTTACTTTGAGCGGTGTTGCTAGGGTGCTTAGTGATCTAGGAGAGACAAAGGTTCCAATTCTCCCATATTTTCTTCTCCCAAGGAAGGGTAGGAAGGTCCTCTTCCTGCCAGTTCTGAAGATTCAAAGTTTCTTGTAGATTGGTGCAAAAGTTGATCCATAGGGCATCCAGAGGAGTATACTGATTCTTAAATATTCTTCTATTTATTTCTTTCCATATGGTCCAGACAAGTAAGCCTGGGATAATTTTCCAAAGTGAATTTAGCAGCCTACTCTTGTAAGGATCAACTATCCAATTTCTAATGGTGTTTGTGATATCTTCTGGTACTCCACCCTTCTTTTGACATCTGAAGTCAATTTTTTCCCATAGTTTGGTGGCAAGATGGCATGTGTTCATAAGGTGTTGGATTGTCACTTCCTGTTGGCTACAATTGGGGCATCAAGATGGCCCATTGAATATTTTCTTCCTTAGATTGTCCCAAGTGAGAATCCGTTTGTGACATAGCAGCGATAGAAACATTGATATCTTGGGCCAAATACCTGGAGACCAGATTTTCTCCCATATTGGGTCTTTACCATTCTGCTGGCTCATTAAGATATTATACACCTCTTTTGTGGTGAATGTCCCCTGTGGTGTATATCCCCATCGTAGGATATCCTTCTTGTCTAAGAATCAGATTTTCCTATTCATGAGTTTTGTATCCAGTGCATTATGTATTTGCTTTGTTCCATGTCTGCATATTTGAGCTGCAGTTAACCATTGCCTGTACCCTTGATTAAGGTCTGGAGTCCAATGCTGATTAACTGTTTCCTTCTGTTGCATTTCCCAGTCCTCTGTTTGTGGAGGTTGAAACTCATTGCTTAGCCTTGGTCTTTGATTCCAAGAGTCCATCCAGAATCAGGCATTACTTCCATCTCTAATTTCCCAGAAACTATGCTATTGTACCATGGTGTTGTGTTGTTTTGCTGCATTCTAGATGAGAGATCCCTTTTCAGTGGGAAGAAGTCTGATTAATTCATCTGGGGGCCTGTTGTTTGCATATTTGGCAGTCCATAGTGTTTCCCAAGGTGTGTGTGGCACTGATAGCCATTTCCACCATATCCTTGCTCCCATGACAGAATTGCTATGTTGAGGGTCTTGGAGGCCCATTCCTCCATATTGGTTAGGGAGGAAAACTGTCATCCACTTAACCAATCCCATTTTCTATTTTGGCCTGAGGATCCCCAGAGAAAGTTGCGTTGCGGGTTTTTGATTCTTTTGAGCACTCACTTTGGTGCTGCTAACACAGAGAAAAGGTAAATAGGTATGGATTGTAACACGGCTTTTACAAGCACCAGACGACTAGCTATGTTGAGGGCTCTATAGGTCCAAGAAGAAAGGCGCCATTCTAGCTTTTCGAGGAGCAAATTCCATGAGGCATGTTTAATGGCAGAGTCAGTCAAAGGAGCACCTAAGTATTGGGAAGGGAGAGAGGCTTTAGAGAACCCAAGGATATGAGATATAGAGGATTGTGTTGAAGGGGGGGTATGAAACAAGAAAATTTGGGATTTAGCTGTGTTGATGCTGGCTCCAGAGGCTTCCGAGTATTCATCGAGCAGAGACTTAATTTTGAAGGCTTCTTGAACAGATGAGTGCCCAAACAACATATTGTCATCGATAAACTGTTGATGGGTGATGGTTGGGCAGTCATGGATAGAGATTCCTCTGATCTGCTGAGTATGAAGAGCATTCTTAATTAGATGACCTAGTCCTTTAGCCATTAACACAAAGAGAAAAGGAGAGAGAGGATCTCCTTGTCGTATGCTTCTTGAGGGCTGGAAAGGGCGAGAGGGAATTCCATTCACTAGAATGGAGAAGAAAGAGGAAGAAATCATATTCATTATCCATCTGACCCGGGTAGAAGAGAAACCAAAGGCTATGAGCATTCTTTTCATGTAATTCCAACTTAATTTGTCAAAAGCTTTTGAGAGATCAATTTTGAGAAGCATACCTGATTTTTTGCTATGCTTTAAAGAATGGATTATCTCGTGAGTGAGAATGATGTTGTTAATAATTTTCTGTCCTTATACATATCCTGATTGTTCTGGTGATATTAAAAGGGGTAGCAACGGTTTCAGGCGAGAGGCAATGACTTTGGATATGACTTTATAGATAACATTGCAGAGAACTATTGGCATGAATTTATTCGGAGTTATGGAATGCTCTTCTTTGGGTATGAGTGCTATGAAGGTTATATTCAGAGACGGAAGCATCCAATGCAGAGTTCTAGATTCTTCCACTACCTACCAAACATCCATTTTGAGGAGTTCCCAGAATTTCTGAAAGAAATTAGAGGTGAATCCATTTGGTCCAGGAGCTTTCTCCTCTTTGAGACGATTCATTGCTGTTTCAACTTCCGAAAGAGTAACTGGTCCGAGTAGAAGTTGATTATGTTCCTCCGCAATAATTTTGGGGATATGCTGGAGGATCCTATCTATTGTGGGTTGTCTGTTAATTTGTGGTTCATGATGTATGCTTTTGAAATGCTGAAGTAGTTCTCTTTTAATGTCCTTGTGTTGTTCCTTCCTTTCTCCCTGTTGATTCTGGATTTGAGAGATATGATTGTGCATTCTTATTTGAATGGTTGTGCGGTGAAAGAATCTTGTGTTCCACTCTCCCTCTTTTAACCATCTGAATCTTGATTTCTACCTCCAGAGGATCTCTTCTTGCTTTCTTTTTTCATCCAGTTGCTTTTGTAGGCTTTGTTCTTTGTTAGTTAAAGTTTCCGTTCCACCACCTGTCATTATAGTTTGCTGGACTTCCATCATTTCTTGAGCCAAAGCTTTTTGGGCTTGGAAAATGTTTCCATAGGTCATTTGATTCCAATGTTTGATGTGTGCTTTTAGTTGTTTGAGCCGTTGTTGAAATTGATACATTTTTGATCCCTCTGGGGGTTTGGAACTTTTCCAAATAGAGGTGACCATATGACTGAAGTCCAGGTGGGTGAGCCAGAATGCTTCAAAACGGAAAGGTATTCTGGCTTGGTTGCCAGGTCTTTGCCATTGTAGTGAAATGGGCCAGTGATCTGATCCTGAAAGCGGTAGAATTGAGGCAGTAAAGTCTCCTCCTACATGAATTGCATTGTCAGATATCAAAAACCGATCCAACCTTGAGGCAATTTGCTGCGAACTTGATTTTATATTGTTCCAGGTATAAATTCCATTGTTAAATGGTAGATCTATGAGCCAATTATTTTGTATGAAGTCCTTGAAGTGGCTGCTTTCCATTTCTAGTATAGCTCGGCCACCACACTTTTCTTCCATCTTAGTGATCATATTAAAATCACCTCCTGCAATCTATAGAGGATAGGTTCTGGTTGAATTGATTCTTTCAATTATGCTCGACAGAGCTAGTTTATTCACCCCATCCCGAGGGAAGTATACATTGGTGAGGTGTCCATGTATATTGGTTCTAATAATGTGAAAAGTTGCTTGAATGAGATTATGGTTCGCATGGAAGTCAGTGAAGGAAATCGCTCGGGTGTCCTATGCTATTGCTAGTCCTCCTGAAGCTCCTGAAGCGTCCACTGCCATTGACTGGCTTCCTGGCCAGGCTTTTGCTAGAATGGTACCTATGGTATTACTGTTACTTTTGTTTCTTGCATGAAGAATATGTGAGGTTTCTCCTGTTGTATCATGATTTTGATCATTCTATATTTCACAGGGCTATTTAACCCTCTTAAATTCCAAGATGTGAGCTTCATGATTCAATATCGGGTAATGGACTGTAGTACTTTGTTAGTTTGGAGTATCTTCCTGACTCCACCAAAATTTCCCCAATGATGATGGTTCTTTGCAGGTCTGTCTTTCTTCCTCTTTTCTTAGTATCCTTGGGAAGATTTTTCCCATCCCAGTGACTGCTCGGTTGTATCCCTAGTGTTCGCCATTGGTGCGCTCGAGAGAGGATCACCTCCAAGCTTTCTAGCTGTCTATCCGGGATTTTATCAAACTCTTTCTATTTGCAAGCTTGCTCAAGACCGAGTATGTCCATATCCCCAATGTCGATACTTTCAGGCTCTTCTTCCATATGTTTGGGTTCACCACTTTCTGCCAGCAAATCAATTGGATGGATTGGTTCTTGGTAAGAGATGGCCATTTCCATACCATTGAGTGTCAATTCGGATTCCTTGGTGGGTTTAGGTAATGGGTTAGTCATGGTCTAAGAGGGCTTTGGATTTTTCCAAGAGAGTGAGGGTTGAATGATCGTTGATGAACAGAGAATATTATTGCTATGGGTAGGGGTTTCATTGTCTTTTGGGGCGGATGGAGCTAGGATATCAAAGCTATTGCTGGTGGAGGGTAGGGTTGAGTTAGCTGTGGGAATTTTGGATCCGAAAGTGGGTTTTTTGTGATGTTTTTTTCCTGGTATTGACTTTGGTGAATCCATCCTCATCGGTTTTTTCAGGGGAGGTTTGGGTGTGGGGAGAGCCATTTAGGGGACAATCACGAAAAATATGACCATGAGCATGGAGTTTTCTACAACGAAAGGGAACATGTTAATAGTCTATTGGCTGAGTCCATTCAAAATCATCGTGGTAGAGACTTACCAAATCCGGGAGTGCCTTGTCGAGATGCATGTAAACACAGATGCAGACATAGGAGGTGTATCTTCGTAGCTCCGTTTCTTCGGCTATCTTGATGAAGTCCCCCAGACCATTTCCAATGTCTTTTAGAGATTCTTCATCCCAATATTCTAAGGGAAGGGAATACAATCAGATCCAGACAGGCACCCAACTGAAATCTTCTTTGTTCAGATTGAATCTTTCTATCCAGTCTCTAAGATACAAGCTGACGGAGTTGAAGAAATAAGGACCATCGTCTAGGACTCTATTGCGGTCTTTTATGTAGTTGAAGACAACCATGAAGAAGCCTTTGGGTCCAAGTTGCAGGTTGACATGGCCCTTGTGTTTCCATTTGGCTGCAACCCATCCTTGCAGGGCTTTCTCAGTTGGCCAGAAGCCAATAAATTTCCTTATGAGAGCGTGGTCTTTCATAAATTGGATTTGACCATTGATCCTATGCCCAGGTAGTTTTATCTTGGGTCTCTCTGCTGCAATGGGCTTGCATGTAGCTGAGATAGCTTTGGGGATCTCGTTGTTCAATGTTGGATTATCTTGCTTCTGTGTAGGATGCAGTGCCTTTGCGTCCTATGATGTTTTTTGGGTCTCTTGTTCAGTTATGTCAGTCTATTGAACTTTGTTGGTGGGATCTGTCATGTTAAAATCCTGTTCAACCTCATGTTGAACTTGTTTCCTAATGCTGCTGCTTGGGGAGAAGGGGACCCATATCAGTAAACTCAAAAGCTAGGTTTTATGGCTGCTAGAGGAGTTCAGAGTTTGTAGGTCTGATGTTGTTCAGAGATGGTCAGTTGCTGTGGAGCTCATCCAAAAACCTAAGCCTTCCCAATAAATCCTTATGTTCGTGGTTTATTGTTGATTCTTCATAATATGAACCCTTATATTAATAAACCCAAGGGAACAATAAACCCAAGGGATAAAAATTATAAACCAAAGACATATAAACCCTCAGATAAATATTATTAACCATAAAATAAACATGATTGACCATGATTGTTTTCCATATTTAGACAATGCGACGTTGGACCATGGTTGACCAAGATTTATTTTCATATCGAGACAATCCTTGTCACAAAGAAACATTGAACCATGGTTGGTTAATCATGGTTGACCGTCATTGGAAATGGTTCAGCATGGTTGGCCATGGTTGACTCTGGTTGAGCATAATTACATTGACCATGGTCGAAAATATTCAAGCATGATTAACCATTGTTGGTCATGGTTCACCGTAGAGACATTGATTAACCATTATGACCATGGTTGATGATGGTCTAAATAAACCCTAGGGATTAATAGTAAAAACCAAAGGAATTATAAACCTAAGGGGATAAAATTAAACCCTAGGAATATAGACCCTTAGATTAATAAACCCAAGGGATTGCTATTATAAACCCAATGGATAAATTTTTTAAACCCATGATTGACCATGATTGACCTTGGTTGACCATGGTTGACCATGATTGTCCATGGTTCACCATCATCATCGATCATGATTAAAGATAATTTAATCAATGTTGATGATGGCTGATGAAATTCAATCATGGTTGACCATCGTTGGAAATGGTTCATCATGGTTGACCATGGTTTACTCGTGTTGACCATAAATACATTGACCATGGTCAACCGTATTCAAGCATGATTAACCATCATTGATCATGGTTCACTGTAGAGACATTGATTAACCATTATGACCATGGTTGATGATAGTTGATGATGGTTTATAAACACTAAAATAAACATGGTTGACCATGGTTGATTTTCATATTGATACAATCCTTGTCACTATGTAACATTGGACCATGTTTGACCATGCTTAACCATGGTTGGTTTTCATATCAAAATAGTCTTTGTTACAATGCGACGCTTGACCATGGGTGATGATGGTTGACCATGGATGACCATGTTTGATATTATAAAACATGGTTGACCAAGGCTAACCAAGTCCAACCATGATTGACCATGGTTGACTGTCACTGTCATATTGAGACAATCTTTTTCATTTTGTGACGTTCGACCATGGTTGAGACAATGATTGATTTTCATATTGAGACAACACTTGTCACAATACGACGCCCACCCATGGTTGACCATAATTGACGATGGTTGACCATGATTGATATTATAAACCCAAGGGGATAATAAACCCTAGGTATTAATACTAAAAACCAAAGGAATTATAAACCTAAGGGGATAAAATTAAACCCTAGGAATATGAACCCTTAGATTAAAAAACCCAAGGGATTGATATTATAAACCCGATAGAACAATAAATCCACGGGATAAAAAATTTAAACCCAAGGTATATAAACCCTAAGATAAATATTATAAACCCTAAAATAAAAACAGTTGACCATGGTTGATCATGATTGATTTTCATATCAAGACAATATTTATAACAATGCAATGTTGAACCATGGTTGACCATTCTTGATTTCCATATTGACACAATCTTTGTCACAATACGACAAACGGATTATCAATCCAAGGGAATAATATTAAACCCAAGGGACCAATATTATGAATCCAAGGTATATAAACCCTAAGATAAATATTATAAACACTAAAATAAACTTGGTTGACTATGGCTAATTTTCATATTAAGATAATCCTTGTCACAATGCAACGTTGGACCATGGTTGACCATGGTTAATTTTCATATCAAGGCAAACATTGTCATAATGTGACATTGGACCATGGTTGACCATGGTTTATTTTCATATCGAGACAATCTTTTTCACAATGTGACATTTAACCATGTTTAATTTTATAAAACATGAATGACCATGATTGACCATGGATGACCATGGTTGACCATGATTGTCCATGATTGTCCATGATTTTTAGATTGAGACAAATTTTGTCACAATGTGACATTCGACTATGGTTGACCATGGTTGGTTATGATTAACCATGATTGACCTTGGCTAACCATGATTGTGCATGATTCACCATCATTGTTGATCATGATCAAAGAGACTTTAATCAATGTTGATAATGGCTGATGAAATTCAATCATGGTTAATCATGGTTGACCATTGTTGACCATGGTTCATCATGGTTGACCTTGGTTGAATGTGATTGACAATAAATACATTGACCATGGTTGACCATATTAAAGCATGATTAAGCATCGTGGACCATGGTTCATTGAAGAGACATTGATTAACCGTAATGATCATGGTTGATGATGGTTAATGATGGTTGATGATGGTTTATAAACACTAAAATAAACATGGTTGACCATGGTTGACCATCATTGATTTTCATATTGAGACAATCCTTGTCACTGTGCGACATTGGACCATGGTTTATTTTCATATCAAGACAATATTTGTCACAATGTGACATTCGACCATGGGTGACCATGATTGATCATGGATGAGCATGTTAGATTTCATAAAACATGGCTGACCAAGGCTGACCATGATTGACTATGGTTGACCATGATTATCATGTTGAGATAATCTTTTTCATTATGTGACGTTAGACCATGGTTGAGACAATGATTGATTTTCAGATTGAGACAATCTTTGTCACAATGCAACATTTTCCCATGGTTTACCATAGTTGACAATGGTTGAACATGATTGACATTATAAACCCAAGGGAATAATAAACCCTAGGGATTAATACTAAAAACTAAAGGAATTATAAACCTAAGGGGATAAAATTAAAACCTATGAATATAAACCCTTAGATTAATAAACCCAAGGGATTGATATTATAAACCTAAGGGATAAAAATTTTGAACCAAAGGTATATAAACCCTAAGATAAATATTAAAAACCCTAAAATAAAAACGGTTTACCATGGTTGATTTTTTTTATTAATACAATTGTTGTCACAATGCGACATTGGACCATGGTTGACCATGATCGATGTTCATATCGAGACAACCTTTGTCACAATGCAACATTGAACCATGGTTGATTTCCATATTGATACAATCTTTGTCACAATATGATAAATGAATTATCAACCCAATGAAATAATATTAAACCCAAGGGACCAATATTATGAACCCAAGGTATATAAACATCGTTCACCATGACTAATTTTCATATTGAGGCAATCCTTGTCACAACATGACGTTAGACCATGGTTGATTTTCTTACCAAGACAAATCTTGTCATAATGTGATGTTGGACCATGGTTTACCATGGTTAATTTTCATATTGAGACAATCTTTGTCACAATGCGACGTTCGACCATGGTTGACCATGTTGGATTTTATAAAACATGGTTGACCATGATTTTCCATGATTGTTTATGATTTTCATATTGAGACAAATTTTTTCACAATGCAACATTTGACTATGGTTGACCATGGTTGGCTATGATTGACCATGATTGATATTATAAACCGAAGGGATTGATATTATAAACCCAAAGGAGTAATAAAACCAAGGGATTATGAACCCAAGCTAATAATATTAAACCCAAGGGACTAATATTATAAACCCAAGGTATACAAACCCTAAGATAAATATTATAAACACTAAAATAAGCGTGGTGACCATGGTTGATTTTCATAGTGAGACAATCCCTGTCATATTTCAACATTCGACTATGGTTGTCTATGATTGACTATGGTTGACCACGATCAATATTATAAGCCCAAGGAATTAATACTAAAGCCATAAGGGATTATGAACCCAAGGGAATAATATTACACTAAAGGGACGAATATTATAAAACCAAGGTGTTTATAAAAATTATAAACTCAAAAATAAACAAGGTTGATCATGGTTGATTTCCATATCAAGGCAATCTTTGTCACAATGCGACGTTCGACCATGGTTGACCATGGTTGATCACTATAGACCATGGTTGACCATTATTATCCATGGTTTAACATCATCATTCATCATGATCAAATAGACTTTATTCATGGTTGATTATGCTTGATGAAATTAAACCATGGTTAATCATAATTGACCATCGTTGAACATGGCTGATATTGGTTTACCATGGTAGATTGTGGTTAACTATAAATACATTGACCATGGTCAACCATCTTCAAGCATGATTAACCATCGCTAATCATGGTTCACTGTAGAGACATGAACAAGACTCCAAGAAGATTTTGGGAGCCGCAGAGGGAACATTTAACTCTCTGCAGATGAAAATCTTTCGTTACTTCCTTATGCCTTGAAGACAATGACTGTAAGAAAAATAGAGTGATGACCATCCATTAGCTCGACATTATTAAGCTTGCATGTCATGTCTCCCAAATTAATACAACTTTTTTCTTCT
>APFE031003475.1:0-14481 GCA_000404065.3 Pinus taeda | reverse complement strand
CTATAATAAGTGAGAGTCTCCTATAATTTGAATCTTATGTATAAATCAATAAGTTTAGCCTTGTTATTTGAGTATCTATATAATTTCGCTAAAAGATTTTTATCAAGTGGTCATTAAAAAAATAGAATAGTTGTTTTCTTTAAGAATCAACATCTTCAACTCCATCAAAATAAGTCCAAATCTCCCTCCTTATCAATAAATTCAAGATATATCGTTCATGTAGGGTTTAAATTTCTTTTCCACTTAAAACGCTCAAGGATATTCATTTCATAAAAACACAATTTTTTTGTTTTCAATGTAAAAGGTTGTCATTTCTCACTAGCTAATCACCTAAAATGGCTAAAAATGGAAGAGCCTTATAACTAGAGAAATATGGGTTACGAATCCAATACAATTTTTTTTAGGAATTCTAGAGAGAGTTTCCCTCCAAGTATTATTAATACCTCTCAAGATATAAATTACATATTTATAGTGAAGAAATATGTGTTGCATCCTCATCACAAACAAGACATAAAGGACATCTACCAACTACCTCCTCAAAGAAATCCCTTATCAATACCTCTCAAGATAGAAATTACATATTTATAGTGAAGAAATATGTGTTGTATCCCCATCACAAACAAGACATACAGGACATCTACCAAGTACCGCCTCGAAGAAATCCCTCATGGGAACCTTGTTATTAACACTCAACCACATGAAAATTAGTGATATCAATGGACAATTGAATTTCCAAATAATCTTGAACTACTATATATGTCAAATTAAGGCTCCTCTCTTAATGCCTTGTAACCCAGTTTTGGAGTATATCTACCACCTATGGCATTCCTTAAAAATCATGGGAACCTTGTTATTAACACCCAACCACGTGAAAATTAGTGATCTCAATGGACAACTGAATTTTCAAATACCCTTTAACTACTGTATATTTCAAATTAAGGTTCCTTCTCTCTGAATGCCTTATAACCTAGTTTTGGAGTATATCTACCACCTATGGAATTCCTTCAAAGAGTGTCCACATCAACGTTGTAACATGATTGTGAATTAGAGTAGTATAGTAATTATTCTAAACCTACCAATTTTCTCCCTTATTATAAAAACTAGATCACCTCTTAATAAGCACTTTCATGCTTTGTCGTCCAATTAGATCGAGTAATATCATTTATCTAAGATAGATGAAAATACCTATATTTTTCAAATAATCCACCATTTCTTTGGGGTAATCTAAAATGGCCTCACAACCAACCCTTGGGTCTTCCCCCACACTTACTTTGGCTATGGACCACACTTTCTAAAGAAGAAAATCTCCAATGAGTGGAAAAGCATGTACGATTGCTTTTCAATTTGTAGAAACATTGTGTAGATTTTTATTGCATGTTTTAATCCACTAAAGAAATAAGGGATTAAAAACAGTTTTATCACTTTAACCCACATTCCTTTACCTTCCAAGATCCTCCATGTGAAGTTTTCCACAAACGCTTTTGCAAAACAATACAAATTTTTAAGTCCCCAACCACCTAAGTCCTTAGCAACTACAATCTTATTCCACGCTACCCAAGGAAAAAAATTATTTCTATCATCCACGTCCCACATAAATTTGAAACTCATATTTCTTACTTGATCTAAAATTACTTTAATAATGACATATATATATCCAATATATTGGTATCACATGTTATTCTAGGCTACCTAAGGAAAGTTTCTCTTTGTATTATACCCACCCCACAGAAATATGAAATGCATCTTTCTTACTTGCTCTAAAATGCCTTTAATAATTACATATAGATATATCCAATATATCGGTATTGCTTCTATGAGATATTTAGCCAGTATCAATCTTCCCACTGTACTTATCAATCTATTACATCATAAAGTCAATATATTCTCCACCTTGGAAATCATCCACCCCAGTCCCTTTTAGTGTAATCATTTGGTTTCATGAAAAAACTGAGATTCTTAATCCCACCCTATCGATCACAACCGTGTAGGAAAGCAGTGCACTAAAAAAATATGTTTTCCTCTCCCATATGTTCAAAAAGGAGATATAATGTTTTCCTATATTGATCATCATACTCAGTCCCAAACATAATAGGGATTCCATATTTCTTTTAACTTCTTTGTGTCTCTTCTTGAATCAGATAAAATAGCACAACCACTCAAATATATTCTATATTGTGAATGAGGAAATTACACACATATTTATACAAGCAGTAGTCTCCAGATAGGAATTCTATCTTAGACGTACAGTAGTGTGGTTGAGAGATTCTCTCAACCACACACTAAACTAGGAGAAACTAAATTCCTATTATGTAGGAACAAACTCCTCAAATGGAGAATTACAACCATAGACAAGTAGGAATTAATTATTTCTTACTCCCCCCCTATTGAATACTTGTCATGATAGTCAAATCCACCACCATCAGGCGAATTGCATGTACAAACTTCTCCGATCTGCCTCCTCTCGCAAATCGTCAACCGAAGATGAGGATTCCCGCGGATCCCCTTGAAGGTGAATTGGTGCGATCTTTCCGTAAAATTCCGCACCAGTCTGGTATTTTGGCGTGGTGGCACGATTAATTACCTAACAGACGCGCCAGTTGCGCATCCTGGCGCGACTGTCAGCGCGAAAAGCACGCCAATCCCCTTCTACTCATAAAATTAAAAATCATCTGAGTCCGAGCCAAGTGTTCTGCAGTCCACCTGCTCAATTGAGCACAAAGCTCTCGTGTACACGTGGCCACAAAGGCACCTGAAGCCACAAAGGCGATTCTGCCACAAAGGCAAGCTGGTCACAAAGGCACTTCAGCCACAAAGACTCTATAGATGGTTTCTGGCTCACCACCAACCCTTACTTTACAGTGACAAAAGATGGTTTCAGGCTGACCATAAACCATTACAAAGTGGTTTTAAGATCACCACGAACTTTCAGAGGCCTTTAAAAATCTTACATTTCATTCCACATTTTGGAGTTTCTGGGTACATACAATGACCATTACAACAACTGGACTTGTTTATAACATGCTAGGGAGTTTATTCCACAAACCACACTAACTCAAACAAACATCTACATTGTTGTCCACCATAAACATTGTCGCTGCTGCTTTACCTCATCTGTTCATTGTTCACATCTTGGGCATTCTTGTCTGTTCAAATAACTTCTTGGAACTCCATGCTTAACCTATCATTCATTAGAGTTGCAAATTATAACAAAATAACTTTGCCTACATTGAGTTAGCTAGGCTCAATAAGGCTCAATAATATTTAAACATGATTCCAAGAAGATACAACATAAACTCTTCAAATTTAATTTCCTTTTTTGCCCTAAGATGATTATTTCCCAAACATAACAGCAACTATTTAGAGTTCTATGAAATGCTAGATTTGTGCCTAGCTTCCATCGCCATCAAGGTAACTGCCATCGCTGCCATGCCTTTGACATAGCCAAGTATCTTCCTTCACCATCTACTTAGGAGTGGACTATCGGCCCTCCAATCTCCAAAACAGTAACACTTTCGCTCAACTCCCACTTGGCTCATCAAGACAAATATTATGGCAATAATATTTGCGATATCATAATAGAAATCGCTAAAACACACAACGAATTACGCAGTCAATCCAACGGCTCGACCTCTGCTACCATTGCGTAGTCCAGACCTACGCGCCATACCATTGTCATATGCAACGCCAGCTCACGACACCACCGTCCTAGGCTACTTCCAATTGAACTCGGTTGCTAACACATAGCAAGTGTTCCGCCACTACGTGATTCCGCCAATGGATGCATCTATCACCCAAGCCACCGGACACCAACCCTTGGATGGAAGGAGTGGACGGTAGAGCAGAGCACCATTGGTGAGCAAGACATCAGCTTTCCACAGCTCTGCTTTCATTCGACAGTAGCGTTCCACAGCTTCTCAGCTCCGCTTTCATTCCATGGCACCACTTAACAAATGACATCTATCACAAAAAAAAGAATCTCACCTCTCATCAATGAGCCAACATCTCGACAGACGCCCTCAGCAGATCCTCCAACTCAAACTGCTTCTTCCTATCAAAGAACACAAGTTTTACTCCAAAGTCCCTAATCCTTTGGGAAGGCTCTATAAACGTTCTCCCCACATAGTGACTCCTAATCAGGCCCTGTTGGAAAGGCACATTTGCCTTGGCAGCATAACCAAGTGCAGCAACAACCCTTGCATCCAAGCTCGTCGACATAGATCAATCGACCATCCAACCCTGGCACACCCAAAATAGATCAGAGCAGAGATCTTCTCAAGTCTACAAATCCCAACAATATCATAGCCATTCTCAATTCTGCCATCAGCAAGATTCGCTTTGAAGAAACAAAGAATGCCTCCTCTAGGAAGCGGAGGGAAAGTGGTGTTGAATTCATGGACAGCCACGATCAGTCTCAGGTTTTTTTGAATGAATCATCACGTTCCAGAGAGGTAATTCCTCCATCCAGAAACCATCCATATTGAGTCATTTTCCCTTATGAAAAAACACCATTTACCATCACTTTCTAATTTGATCATATCTCTCCAACATAGCCATCGTTCTCACATTTCTCTTCATATGACTTGTAAAGAAGATCGACATCGCCAACACGAAATGCAACTGCATCTCATTAGCTTCTTCAATTTGCACTGTAGTCAACTGTACACTTGGTGTAGGCCTGAGTGAAGTTGTTGACTCTGAATCTACTCCATTTTCGTTTTCAAATCAGAGGATGACTAGAAAGAAATTTCCTCTACATCTCAGTGTCAATTTTCTATGCCGCACTTTGAGAAGAGACATAGCTCACAAGTGGCTTACCCAGTTGCTAACTTCCCAGTAGAAAGGACACAGTGATTCAAACTGCCTACATCTCTCTCACGCACTCAGAACTCAAACTCTACAGCACTTTAAATTCCACAATGATGATAACTTCTATTCAAAAATTATGGGATACATCACTTGACCTTCGATGCAATAAAACGAGCACATCGGCAAATAGTTCCTAGCACTTCAACTTCAGCTAAGGAGCTCCACGATCACCGCATCCCACATAGTGATCATCGAACAACGCTCTGTCCGACGCACAGGTCAAACACAACTTCCATATATTCCAATTCACAGATGACGTAGACCTTTGTAGCACTACAAGGCTTCAATTAACAATCAGATCAATTTCCCACATGCAGGCTGGACAATCAATCTATCAATACACAAGCTTTAATGCACGTGCACGATGGCTCTAATATCTGGCCGATTCCAAGAGGAGATGACTCCACATCACTCCAACTCCTAACTCTCTGATCCATCCTCCATGCCATGAGAGCGCTGATCAGAATGCATTAATTCAAGACCGATCGGTGCGTTCCTCACCTCCTAACCCTCGCCTGTCCCTCAATCTGGCATTGATCCCTCAAACTGGAATCGTTCTTGACCACGCTCGAGAAAATCTCACATGGGCTCCTCACAGCAGCTGATCACTGACTCCAACTAATCTCAGATCTCGCCGATCGAATGCATGCAACAAACTTGCAGCAATTGCCACGATCTGCTCCGATTTTCTCTAATCTAAACACCAAATTCCACGATCTATTCCACAGATCCACCGCTTCGGATCTCATCCTGCCTCTTTCACGGCTTGGTTGAAGGAAACTCCATGCCACCAATGCAAAAGATGCCAAACAAATTTATTTAAATCTGCCACATTGAAACAGTCTCGATAGTCAACGTCCAGTGCATCGAGGTCTCCCGTCAAAAGAGGTCTATCTTCAAAAGAAAATGTCGATCTACAAAATAACTATTGTCAATCTCCCTGAAGGGCTGCCACGATCTCTTCACAACATAAGCAGCTACACAACACATGAACAACACTAAGCCCTTCAATGCTCAGACAGACTTCAAGCGACCTCATTCAACCAACGTGCAATACTCCATATCACCAGCATGCAGCATGCAGTCTTTCACAACAGGCTACCTTGACTCTGAGAATCTTGTTCGATGGACAAACTTAAGAAACACTAATATAAATGATTTATTTCCTATGCCCAGGAATGGCCAGAGGCCCTTACGGTCTCTGAAGCTCTGATACCAAGATAAAATAGCACAACCACTGAAATATATTCTATATTGTGAATGAGGAAATTACACACATATTTATACAAGCAGTAGTCTCAAGATAGGAATTCTATCTTAGACGTACAGTAGTGTGGTTGAGAGATTCTCTCAACCACACACTAAACTAGGAGAAACTAAATTTCTATTATGTAGGAACAAACTCCTCAAATGGAGAATTACAACCATAGACAAGTAGGAATTAATTATTTCTAACTGAATCATCATAAAGCAAAATAATTCCATCAACAAATAATGTAGTTGTTATATGCCATGATCCCCTTATCCTAATAGCTTTTAAAGAACCTACATTTTTTTGAGCATTTATCCCCATACTTAATACTTCAATAACCAACTAAGAGTGTTGGAGAAAGTGGACATCATTTTCTGAATCCCCTTCTTTGCCTAAACAACCCTAAGACAATCCCATTTATTAAAACAACAAAGAAAATTGAAGTTACATGCTCTAGTTGACAAAACTTAAGTTAAACCCCACATGTAACAAAAAAAGTCCCAAATAAAGCCAACTGTCTATATAAGATGCTTTCAATAAATAAACTTTGATTACCATGGCTACTAATTCATCAATTTTGATATCCTCATAAAACTTCCACTATCTCATGTATCTATCTCCCTCAAAGGAGACCAAATTATTCTTAATAAATAGATTTGGATCAAATCTCTTTCATTATATGAGGCAGAGGGAAATGGACCTAAACTCTTCAAGTATTGGATAAAATATATTTCATTGTATGAGGCATAGGGAAATGGACTTAAACTCTTCAAATATTTTTGCATTATTATTTTTCAGTATCAATGTAATGAAAGTGGAAATCGAGAAGAAACAATTTTCTCAAAAACCCTTGTGTGTTCAAGGACCCTTATCGAATGCTCCTTAAATAAGTCATAAAATCATTGAAAAAATTCCATCTGAAGACCATGCATACCCAATCTCTTGTTTTTTAAAAGGAAAGGACTTCTTCTAATTCTTCTCTTTGAATATGAGCAACATGTTCCTTATTGTCCTCCTCTCAAACGAAATTAGGAAAAAAACTAGTCATCCCAAGAACCTCCACAATTGTAGCTTCTTTTAGCTTTTTTCCCCTCCTTATAGAGCCCCATGAAGTGAAAAACACCCTTAGGGAGAAATTCTTGAATCAAGAAATTTATAAACCATCCCTTTCATTTTCCAAATAATATTAATGTTTCTTCTATGATTTGCAAATTGATGGAAAAACCTAGTATTATCATCTGAAATGAATGCCTATGTAATATAGTCCCTACAAAAAAATAATTTTCCCCTGTCTATGAAAAAATTAGAGGCTAGTACATCCCTAACATCCACTCCAACCAGCATCCTTGCTACTGGCATTAAACCCATCTTAATAAACCCCATATCAGCCTCATAAAAAATGCCCAAAACATTTTTAATTTCCCCAAATATTCTAAGGTCGAAAACGCAACGGGTAAACTTGGAAGTTTAACCCACCAAGGAAGCATGTTTGTTTTTCAGTGTTGTGTCAAACAAGGGAAACCATCTTTTAATAATCATCATAGTTTATCCCCACTTTCACACCAAACCCAAAACCTTCATTACATCATCTCCACTTTACAAAATGAACCTCATCCACCCTCTTGAAACGATTTAATAGGTAGGTGTACAATAAAGGATTGGTTCCCAATTAGTCTTTAACTACTCTTGCCATGAAAAAATTCTTGTCCTTATTCCCAAAAATCTTCCAACTAGTGTTGAAGAATCCATTTTCACAACATCACGTATACTCACATCATCACCAAGAACCATCTTAACTAGTGAATCCTTTTGCTTGATATATTTCTTTTATCTTTTTAAATCCCTTTACCTTCCTTATATCACTATTTGAAACTCCTATATTACTTATATAATGAATGATATTTGGATGAGAAACCCCTTAAAATAGATTCACTTGAATAACCTGCAAATAAACCCCAAAACATCCTTAGGCACTAGACCTTTAGGTGGCCCCTTCGAAGCCACAAAATTCAGAGGTCATGGTTATAGAGTCTACAAAAGACAATGAATGAATAGGGCATGAAACCCACAAACCACAAACCTTCTTACACCACCCACTTTTCTCGATTCTTCTATCTAGACTTTCATTCCATCTCTCACCTCGTCCAAGATAGAAATAGAAGAATAATCCTTGTGAAATCTAAAGTTTTCATAATCATGAGAATATTCTGTATTTACCTAAGAAAAGGGAGTCAGGTTTTCATTCTACATGGAATCTGGGTACTAGATCCCCGTAAAACCAATCCCAAACTATGAAGTTGGTATCTCGAGTTCCACATAATGTCATGAATAGCTTGATATCCAACTCTCTATAATGTGACATAGCCATAAGTAATTTCTTTGTGATAAATTTTAAACCCAAATGTCAATCCCTCTTGAGGGTCTAGACTCTATTAAACCTCATCTAAATCTATTCTCATCCTCGAGAACCATAAATGGTATTAGGAAGCATAACCAACTATTATTTTTTACAAATTTTTCTTGAGTATAAAATATATTTTCTAGATAATATCAAGCTTTCTATAACTACCGCTACTTTACCTTTTGAAAGAAGTAAAGTTGGAGCTAGTAAATAGTCAATAATAGCCAACGAATTCAACTCAAACTCAAGTAGCTTCCATGCATGCACAATAGAGCACAATATTGTAATTAGTCAAGATTCAATCTCTCCATTGCTAGATGGGACACCTATATTCATTGTAGTCCCACAATGTTCATGTAGTCCCCCAAACCATTGTGAAGAACTACCCAATGTTAAGAAAGAAAAAGTGTCACTTATATTCATCTTTCTAGGGTCATACCTCTTTCTCTTAAATGGTCTTCAACTACCACAACAACATATTTATTTGATAGGTGTACAAGGTTACTCATTATGAATGTTTTCTGTACAAGGTTACTCATGTTGGATGTTGACCATGGAATTGATTGGATTTGCATCACAATGTCAGCGTTTTGGTGTTATACATGCACATAGCCCCGATGGGAGAGCAAGGGGAAATTCAACGTAAAATATGTGGTTCTCATCATTGACAACAAGAAATCATCGTCATTTAAAAGAGAAGATTTGAATAGAGACAAAGACAATGCAAGCAAAAGCCAAAATAGGTAAAATAATATGGGAAGGGTAATCTATCATAAATTTCCTCATGTGATTCTTTCTCTTTGAAAGATTCAAGTGTTCAAGAGCCTCTTTTCCCCATTTTCTTAGGTTAAGCTAAA
Organism: Pinus taeda; assembly: GCA_000404065.3. Classification (NCBI taxonomy): domain Eukaryota; kingdom Viridiplantae; phylum Streptophyta; class Pinopsida; order Pinales; family Pinaceae; genus Pinus; species Pinus taeda. Next base: position 5,105 of record APFE031003475.1, on the reverse strand, counting down.
TATTTTAGAAGAAGTGACACTTGTTCATAGCTTCAAATTTGAATATGGATAGGTCATCATTGTGTCAATGCTTCTCCTTGAACAAACATGGTCCATTGTTTCACATCTATTGGGTAGTTTTTCTCACCAATCAAATTTGGAATTGCAAATAATTCCCATCTAATCTCATCTATTGTAAAGTAATGGGAATTGTAGGCTATCTAGACATACAACAAATTTATTATTGAATGATATGTCTTTGTTCTTGCAATCAAAACTTGTGTCAATGATATTTTTTAAAATAAATAATGGTAGTAGAAAAATAAATAATAGCTATAAAAATTAACCACAAAAAATTATTGTTAATTGCCTTAGACCTATATTTATACATATGTTATACAAGGCAATAAAATCACTACTTAGTTCATTTTTTCAATTGTGGATAAATTGGTTTGGTTTACCCAAGATGTTGAAAGCTAAATAATAGAAGCACATGTTGAACACAATAGAACTCATCTAAAATTAGTTAGAATGGAGTTGAAAAATAACGTTTTTAAATATTTTGATCATAGTTAAAAATTGTAATTTCTAATAAAATATATTTGAAAATATATTGTACTTTGAAAATGTATTAAACTATGGGTTGATTTTTCAACAAAACCTCCCACTCAAAAACATGGCATGATTTGTAATTCACCTTTATGATTTATGCTCCCTTAACCTCCCTTGGTTACAGGGCACCAAGCAGAGAAAGTAATAAAACCCACTAAATAGCTTACTTACCATTTTTTAACCTTTAATAAAGAAATATAAGCCATAAGTCTATTTTTGTAAGCTTTTGTAAGAGTGTGAATTCAACAAATTTGGAGAATTAATTTTGGACAATCTGACATGGGTTTTTGATGTGGCACTCTGAAATGGAAATATGATGTTTGTAAGCTTTTGTAAGAGTGTGAATTCAACAAATTTGGAGAATTAAATTTGACATGGGTTTTTGATGTGGCACTCTGAAATGGAAATATGATGTGGAATCTAAATTCAAAACACATTTTTTTAAGCTTATCATTCATTATATGGTGATTACCTAGCACCTAGATTTCAACTATTTCTATTTTTCGGATATCATATATTTAGATATAGATTTTTATTTTAAATGGTCTTTTCCCATATATTCTAGATTTCTAAATCCTGGATATTTGGAAGTTAATTAGTCCCTGCGGGCACTAATAGAATCGATCGACGTTTACTACCATTACTTGATACTTTGACCATTTTTTTTGGTGTTTTCACATTTTAACCTAAGTTTGATGCTCCCAATTTTATTCAACAAAATTTACCCAAAGTTTTTGGTTCGACAGGATTGAGGTTTATTGCACCTTCATGTTGCCGATGCAAAAATATTGAGGCAATCTCATCTTATCCAAATTCATTGTGGTAGGCTGTGGAGGCAAAGTTTGCAATATCATCTTATCCTAAGTTCTTTTTCGGTGTTTTCACATTTTAACCTAAGTTTGTATGCTCCCATTTTATTCAACAAAATTTTACCCAAAGTTTTTGGTTCGGCAAACGATTGAGGTCTTATTGCAGCCTTCACGTTGCCCAATGCAAAAATATTGAGGCAATCTCATCTTATCCAAAGTACGCTGTGGTAGGCTGTGGAGGCAAAGTTTGCAATATCATCTTATCCTAAGTTCTTTCTGGGGCCTGTTCCACGTTAAGCCAGCACCTAATTTAGACATTTGTTCATAGAGATATTTGCATGTTGACCACCTGTCAGCGTATGGAACCCCGTCAAAGCTTATATCACAAGTAGAGAACCCTGCGAGGAGCCTTTCAGCTCTGTGTACTCGTTCATAACTCTGGTGAGTTCTTTTGATCTACATCGAAGCCATCAACATGACATCGAGCGAGAGACCACCTTCTGGTTACATAGCTTCAACCCCAGAAGATGTGCCAGGGAAGCCACGCATCGTGGGATGCCACCTGATAGATGCAGGTGCCCAGATGCTTTAGAGCTTCACCTTTGTGAAGCAGTTTCAACAGGTATTTGATTTCTTCATCTTTCTTCTTTTAATTTCTTGAAGTGTTATCAGAGAATTTGGTTATGCTTCTTCAAAATTGTTTTCATTATAAAAACGATTACAAGTAATCAGTAATAAAAAAATAAATTCCCTAATCAAATTGCTAGAATGCTAACCTGATGCAGTGCTGCCGGAAATTAATGATAAATCACCTCTGTGGAAGCCGCGTGCAAAAGACTGGTACTAATATTCTGATGGTCATTCAACATGCTCTCCTTGAGCTGAAGGTGAGTGGCGTCAATGCATTTTGTATAATTTTCAACTGCTGCGTCCCAATTTTTTTCTCTGAGTCATTATCGGAATTCAAAGTGCCTCCATCCATGGAGTTATCATAGCAAACCCAAGTGATCATGGAGATTTTATAGCAATATTAAATACTCTGCCTATCCACGTTACCATTAAAGTTATTCTTTGATAATATTAAATTTGTAAACAAAGTATAACGGAGATTTTATAGCGATATAAACATTTTAGAAAGTTTTTAATATTATATTTACTTTGTTCATATGTTTTATTTAATAAATAATGTTTTAAAACTATTTTAAAAAGTTTTTAATATTATATTTGATCTTAATGTTCATTTACATTATTTAATAAATATTTGTTTTTAAAATTACCATAAATTTGAAATGGTGGTAAATACTTTATTTTAATATTTATAGTAAATTTATTAATGTAAATCGGATTTTAAAACAACAAAATACAAAAGTGATGGAATTTGATGCGGAGGAAACATAGTTTTCTTCCCATACCCGTATTCGGAATCATTTGAAGAGCTAGTGAGAATAGCAGAGGAACCATATAGACGTCAGGCTAAAGTAAAGGATTTTAATTAAAAAAATTACAACTGACAGAATACAAAGCATTGATGCAGAAGATCGTAGAATACCACATTTCCAAATAAGAAACGCTACAATTTTTTCCTTTTGCGACAATGCCCTCAGCTGAATTTTGTCGTTTTATTCGCACTTTCAGTTAAAACCCTAATTAAATTGCTATTTACAGTTCATACCTTCTGCTGTTTAATATTTATACTTTACGTTTTGAAAGACTATGGTTATTTATAATTCATAGAGCTAAATGATATTTTTATACAGATGTCGCAAATTTTATACAAGGAACACCTGGCGTTTTTTCTCAAGCTAGATGTTCTTTTGTGTGACAAAAATAAAATATACTGCTGATAAGATACATGTTGCTTCGACCACCATACCAAATCTATTTTAACCTGTCAACTAAAATAAAATGAAGTATTCATAAGATAAGTGTTGCAACCCCAGTACTATTTTCTTGCTACGAGGAATCCAAACAAATAGAGAATAAAAGGCTGAGATGAACACCATACCTGAGATTGAAATAGGTCATAGGCTGCGCTGTTGCTTGCTCGCTTGATGACTGATAGAAGCAAATAACAAATTCAATTTCGCTTGTATTTTAACCCTGAATTAAACCAAGCATTTGCCACTAATGAAATCAATAGGACAAGTGGATATAGAAACCTTCTCTCCACAGAGGGCTTCTGCAACAATTCACGTCTGATCCTGCCGAGTGGTGAACTTGGAGAATTTCCTAATCAGGTAAACCCTCCAGCCACACATAATGCGTTGAGCACTGCATTTATAACCCTGCTTCCGCTTCCACTTCCACTTCCACTTCCAGCTTTGTTATTATTATCCGTATAAGCAAGCGCTCCACTGCAACTACTCGTTTCCTCCTCCTGCAAACAAATTACATCAACCATCTTGTACTATGTTGCATTCAGAGAGATTGATTCAATCATTTGTTTGCCACACTGGATTGTGTCGCGTGCTAGAGGATTTAGTGCCCAACATTGTTAGCGTGTTTGGAAGAGGGCCCAACCCGCAGGTTCTTGTATTTAGCAATTTAAATTAACATCCAGAAACTTGAGAACCCAACCAGGTTCGAACCTGTGAACTCGCATAGCCAAAGCCAAAGCCGAAATGGAAGAGGGCCCAACCCAGTTCGAACCAGTGACCTCTTGCTCTGCAGTCAAATGTCAATCAACTGGGGCCAACACACTGAGATAAGAAGGATGGTCAAATGTCATTTACAAAAGAAGAAAAGGGGACACGTGGCTTGCATGCAAGCCTGGGAGTCCACAACACGCGAGCCGCTCGACTAACAGGAGAGGACACACACATCCGTTAAGAAATTAGGAAGAGTTTATGAGGTTATGAAATAGCAATAATGTGACAGGTGGGTTGCATGCACTCCCCAAATGCTTGCCCCACCTCCTTTCCTACGCTCGATGTCTTTATATCTGTAATAAATGACGTATATAATGAAGGTTCATATAAAAAACTATTCTTAATATAAAATTTAGTAATTTTATTTCTTTCTAATTTTTACATCATATCTGATTCCTGAAATAAATAATTATAAAAACCAAACATACCATTTTTTATGATCTCATTTAGTTAATAATTGATTATTTTCCTAAACAAGCTTAATTTTTATCATATATTAGGTCATATTGAATATAAAATAGTTTTTTTTAATTGTAAATAAAATTTTTAGGTCATATTGAATATAGAATAGTTTTCGTTTTAATTGCAAATGAAAATTTAAAATAAATAGAATGTCATATTTTTCTTCTTCTGAAAATAACTGCTTTCAATCCATTATTATAAAAAAATTACATATCTAAATACAAAGAAATTATTATAAAAAAATTACATATATAAATACAAAGAAATTTAACCGTTTCTAAAATATTCAAAACCTAAAATCGAGTGTATTAAAAAATAATCACTGTTATCGAATTTACATTAACATAAATTTAAAATTCCAACCTTCTTCGAGTGATCGACTTGTGCATTATGTTTCCTCTTACCGTCGCCATACCATCTTGGATGAAACGAAAATTCTTGCATGATTTCATTCAACTATTCACTGATTAGATTTGTCTATTTGATACTTTGTAACTATCGTTAAAGAAGCAAAACAATCCACAACGCCTGTAAAATATTATCCAAGACTTTTTCAAGCACAGTTATGATAGTATGATCATCCTGGGCAGCACCC